>CM050166.1:271056684-271331684 GCA_027410445.1 Discoglossus pictus | reverse complement strand
AGTCGCCACCAAATATGAGTGTCCCTGTGCACTGGCAAAAGTTGGCAGAGTAGGCGCTGTAGGCCTCACACACACACCTGTAGGCAGGCAATTGCTATTCAATCTATTACAGTCAAAAAAGTGTTGTTTTATGTCACTGTACACTACGGTTGCACCAGATATGACGTATCACTGTGCACTGGCAAAAGTTGGCAGAGTAGATGCAATAGGCTTCACACACACGCCTGTAGGCAGGCAATTGCTATTCAATCTATAACAGTAAAAAAAGTGTTGTTTTATTTCACCGAGCACAATATAAGCTGTGAGCCTGACACAGGCAGGCAACTGAAATTAGATTAAAGGAAAAAATGTTTTTTTTTTTTTCAATGTATGGTACACCAACTATGACTGGTGAAACAGAACAGAATATTAGCCTGTCCTTCAGATGGAAGGCTCTGGAAGGGAGTGTATGCTGCTGATTGGCTGGAATGTGTCTGTTGACTGTGAGGTGCAGGGTCAAAGTTTCCTCAATGATAAAGTACAGGGGGCGAACCGAAAAGCGCATGTGTTCGCCGTCCGCTGCGAACCCGAACATGCCAAAATCGCAGCGAATAGTCCCCGGGCAAACTGTTCGCGACATCTCTGTTGATAAGATAAAATGGTCAGACCATGCTATGGTCTCCCTTGAATTAAAAGGACGCTATAAAAAAAAAATACAACCAAATAAGGGAAGATAGATATCATCTTATTTGAAGGGAGTTAAAAATAATCTCTTCTTCGAAGAGAGATAGTAAACTTTTTTTATATCCTTCATTAGAGGCATACTCCAAACATGGATGATCCATAGGAAAAAACTAAGTGGAAATTCACTTTGAGAATTATATGTTAAAATGGCTAAATTACAAAGACAGAATAAAAAAAGATATATCTAAGGGAAATCTGATAGAGTTAACTAAAATTAAAGGACAGATTCATAACATCTTACAATCCCGGATTGATCATCGGTTATGGAAGCTTTAGCAGAAGCAGTACCATTTTAATAATAAGGTAGGGAAAGCTTTGTCTTACACTCTCAAACTGAAACACTCGGCTAAACGTATATTAGAAATAATAGTAAAAGATAAAAGGAATGGTTCAAGATTATTGACTAAGCCCACGGACATAGAAAAAGCTTTATTATTATACTATAAACCTTTATAATTTAGAAAACAAACCTGGATTTTTAAAACCTAGTAAAGAATTAATTGAAACATTCTTAAATAAGTTGAAATTTCCTAAAATTAATTTAGAATAACTTGCAAATCTTAATTAAGAGATTAGCAGAAGTGAAATAGAACAGGTAATTATGGAGTTAAAGATAAGCTCTGCACCAGGCCCGGACGCATTTGTCAACTCTTATTACAAGACCTTTAAAGAAACTCTCTCAAAATACCTAGTTAAGGTATTTCAGACCCAGCTGAAATGCTTCAGGCTGTTATAATAAATATTCCTAAGCAAGATAAGGACATCAGGTTCTGTAACCAATCGCCAGGGTATTGACAATACTAGAAGATTAATAGATATTTTAGCATTTTGCAAATCAAACCAAATTTCTAGTGGACCCTGGACGATGAAAAAGCTTTTGACAGGCTTAATTGGGAATATATGACACTGGTCTTGCAAAAATTTGATTTAGAAAAGTTTGCTAATAATGCGATTGGAGCTCTATATTCATCTCCATCTGCTTGAGTAACAGGCGTTGGTTTAAAAACTTACCAGTTTATTATTACCAATGGAACTCATCAAAGTTGCCTTCTCTCTCCTCTAATATTCGTCCTGAAGACAGAACCTCTGGCTGAGGCCGTAAGAAGCTCACAAAACATTAGCAATATAAATATTGTTGGAATGTCCCACAAGATCATGTTGTTCGCGGATGACGTGATTCTGACGGTATCTGACCAAATTAATTCTTTAAAATATATTCCACAATTAATTTTGGAATATGGGGTAATTTCATATTATAAAATTAATATGGCAAAAATTTAAGCTTTCAATTTTAATCTAGAGAAGGCTGATATTTAACAACTAAATGAGATTTTTAAATTAATTGTAAATCTGAATCTATAACATATTTGGGACTGTTATTCAGTTCCAAAATTGAAGATATAATAAAACAGAACCTCTCAAGAGTATACGACAAATTAAAATTATTATTAACAAAATGGGAACATTTACACCTAACCTGTGCAGGGAGAACCTCTGCTATAAAGATGACAATATTGCCAAAAATATATATTTTTTTAGAGCAATACAGCTCGATGTATCTAATTTAGCTATTAAAAAATTTCAGCAACTGAAAATTTCATCTATCGTGGGAAGAGACCAAGTTTAAATATATAAATTGTAAAGAGAAGCTTCTCTAGAGGTGATTTGTCTATGCCTTTTATAAAAGACTATTACAATGCGGTAATTATTTCTAACTGTATGAAATGGTCTTTAACTATTGGAAATTCGAAATGGTCACAAATTGAAAAATCTCTGGCTTCAGATTGCAAAATTGATTATTGGAACTGGGTAGAGAAAGATTCAATAAGAGGGAAGTTATTACAAAAATGAATACCAACAGTTGAGTTATGTTTAACAATTTGGTTTAGATGTAATAAGAAACATAAACATATTAAGTTTCCTTCACCTGCAACTGCATTAAGGTGGGTGTTGGAGAAAATTTAAATCCCTTATGGATTATAAATAAATACAGAATAAACACATTAGGCGATTGGTTTCATAGTGAAGGATTTAAACTCCTTTCAGAGTTAAAGGAAGAATTTAAACTACCAGAATATAAATGGTTGGAATACGAGATTTAAAAAAAAAAAGATCATAAATTCAAAATACAATATGGTTAGGTTACAAGAATTGTCCTCTTTTGAAAAACTTTTGTTAAATAATGATGGGAAACACACTTAAGCACAATCGTTAAAAAAAAAAGAAGAAAATTACATGGATAAAACACCAGGAATGGCAATTAGAATTAACGCAAAGAGTAATCAAATTCCAACCATACAGAGATTTTTTTTACAAAATAGTCAATAGGTGGCATTGGGTACCCTCCAAAATGGCAGTCATAAAGAATAATAGTAATCTTGGTAAATGCTGGAGATTATGTGGCCAGGAGGGTTCATACTTACACATTTTTGAGGATTGTCCTCATGCCCAAAAGTTGTTGAAAGAAGGTTTTGATATTATATCCAAATTATGTAAAAAAAATCTTGTACCAAATCTCACATTTTTTTTCATGTCGGTGGGAGGACCTATCACAAAAATCCCCTCTCCGATCAGGATCATCCAGTAAGGGAACGGCAGCTGTGGGTGTTATGGGCAGACTTGGGTGATTAGAGCCAATCAGGGGCGGATGGATATGGGGGCTTGACTTGGTGGGGTGGACCACTGGGCCACACCAACAGAGGATCAGAGTGCTAAGACAGAACAAAGAACCTGTAATTACCTCAACATCCTGCAGTGACATCTTGTGGGCAAGAATTGGAATTACGTGTCCTTTAAAAAACTATCCTTTAAAAAATTAAAGTGTATTAGTTAAGGGCAAACTGATCTTCACAACATGTTTGTGGATTATGCAAATTTTCTTTTATGATGTATTGTATTTTGCATGTTTATAAAATAAAAAAATAAATTAAAAAAATCGTCATCATTTACACAAATAAATGCACAGTCAGATAAAATCATTTAACACAGAGTAAATAACAGAAATGTTCTTCTACAGGTACTATAGGAGCCACACAGACTATTGCTATTAGATTATATATAGCTACTTGCCCGTCAAAAATGACAGCAATAACATTTGGAGCATGACAATGATGTTTGCCACAAAATGTGAGGATATGGCCCCTCTGAGCACCCTCGGCACACAAGCAAGCCATGCGTTGGTGCACAACGCATGGCTCGCAATGAGCGCCTTGGGTGCTCATTGCAAGACTCTTCCCCTATCTTCTTTACAGGCCCCGCACCTTTCCTGCTTTGCAATGATCCCCTTCGGCACTGATTGGGACCCCCATGATGAGCGCCTTTGGCGCTTATCACGTGGCTCGCAATGAGCGCCTTCAGCGCTCATTGTGAGTCTCCTCCCCTGTGTACTTTATATGCCTATGTAGTTTAGGGACTTTCCTTGGGTTAAGTGTTACTGACTTGGGTTCAGTGTTACTGGCTTGAGTTAAATGTTACTGGCTTGTATTAAGTGTTACTGGTTTGCATTAAGTCTTAGTGCTTAGGGCTCATATTTACATCCTTCGACCTCGTTTTACATTCTTCGGCCTCATTTTCATTGCGTTTACGTTTTTTCGGCAGCCATTTTTTTTCTCGCTTCGTCGACTTTCAATCTTGAAAAAGGGCAAAATATGTCAAATTAACTTGCAACCTCACTCACAGGCTCCCTGGCTCTTCCCCTGTACTGTGTGTGAGTAGGTAAGTGAATTTGAGTCATATTTGTGTGTTTTTGCATGTTTTTCCAGTTTGGCTGTTAAGGTCGTATTTTTGCCAGCCCCGCAGTCCATCTACGTGCTTTGGGTCCTAAGTCAAGAGGCCTGTACTTTTTGCCAAGTCCCGGGTGTCTCGGGATGAGCGCCAGCTCATTGCAGCCTAAGTCTTTGGCGCTCATTGCAGCCTAAGTCCCGTGTGCCTCAACTGCTCCCCTCGTTTCACGAGGCTCACAATGCAATGAGCAACTTCGGCGCTCATTGCAGCTTAAGTCCCGCGTGCCTCAACACAGAAACAATCACACCTAGACAGGACTAACAAATATCTTCAATGTGACAGTGACTTGGGATGCTGAGGAGACTAGCAATGTGGTGGCAAATCTATGGAATAATAAATA
This sequence comes from Discoglossus pictus, assembly GCA_027410445.1. Lineage (NCBI taxonomy): Eukaryota > Metazoa > Chordata > Amphibia > Anura > Alytidae > Discoglossus > Discoglossus pictus. The sequence continues at coordinate 271,326,838 of CM050166.1, read as the reverse complement.
CATAAGAGCCTGCCTTCAATACTTACAATTACAATCAATACTTACATACAATACAATAATTACATTGAGGTGAAGAATAAAAACACCACAGCTCCTGGCATCCATGATGCTCCATGCTGCCTCTCTCTCTTCTCCCTCAAAAACTGCTACACATATCTCTATGAGGTACTGTATGATTGGACACTGCAGTCAGATGCCCCAACAGCTCTTAATCAGGCTTCACAGGGAGCTGTGCTTAACCTGTCTTCCATAAAGTAGAGCCCTACTTAGAGGTTAGGACTCTGTCCCAGTAACTCAGTGGCTCTAATTTCAGGTACCTCACTACATGACAATCACTGTGTAAATGCATTACACAATCACTGTGTAAATGCATTACACAAACAGTGTTGTAAAAAAAGGAAATATTTGTTTTTTGGGGGTAGGAGATTCAAAGAGCGAAGAGAAAAAAGATAACCAATGTCTGTTAGAATGGAAGGAAGAAAGAATAAAACACATTATAGAATAAAATATGCTTTTATGGACTCTAATTTGGGAGGGCGATTGCCAAGTTGCCCCAATGCACCAGCCACCCCTGAGTATCAGCTATACATACTGTATATGTAGAAAACATATCAAAGGTAGATTGCTTGTTCAACTATTTTTTATTCTTGTTCATGGCTTACGCAGCAACTCATTTTATTTTGTTATAGACTTCACAAACATGTTAAGTTTTTCCTAAACTACAGAGGCCCTTTAAATCTATGCAATAAAATTCTAGTGTTTGTGTCTAAACATCTTCATTGGCAATTAATTAACACATAGAAATGTAGGCAAGGCAAAATTGTTAACTAGTAGTGCAATTAAATGGATTTATTAAAGATAATTCTCATATAATACAATGAGACTTAGTAGGAAAATACATTTCCCAAAGTCTCTTAATTAAAAATAGCATTTCTTCTTTTTCCGTTATTATAGCCACTGCTTTTGACTAAGACTTTGATGCATGCCTCAAGGACACTGAAGGTAAAACGTAACATTTTAAGGCACAAATTACATGCTGAAAATGAGACACATATAATTTAAGACCAAAATAAGAAACATAAAATGCTATAACGATTGAAAACTTCTGAAAGTACATAGATGCCAAAGGGATTACTAGTGAAAGGTAAAAGTAAGTTTTGATGTTTAAAACGTACAAGAGAAAACAGAAATATACTGTATATTAGCTACTTTATAAAACATTTAAGTTATTCTTAACAAAATGATTCCACACTGGGTTTCTCATTTACATAAATAAGCTTTAGAAGAAAACAATGTGATGACAAAGTAAAAGTTACTTAACAAATATCACAAAACATATAGTATAACCATTATCTTGTGTTTATGTTAAAAGCTTAGACAGCATAGTATTGTACTTTCGGTACCTCTACTTCTAGCACATCTGCTTCAGATCACTAAAACATTTGTAAATGGCATGATTTTCTCCTTGGGTTTTGACAATTGTTGTGAACTCTTCCTGTTTAGATGCCTGTCTGGCATCTGACAAAACAGAGAAACCAAACTGACAAAGGAATTATATTGCAAGTTCCCTCTAAACTGGCAAGAGCACTGACAATATCTCTAAAAATAAAATATTGTTATTTTAATGAACATAGACAATGGAGATTGTGGGAATGAAGAAATTAGGGTAGGAAGCAAGGCTGAATCACTGCATACCTTTACCACCTTTCCAACTGTGTAACATAACTATGCTGTTTTTCATATAGTGTATAATAGAGATATTCAAAGTCACTGACCATTTCTGGAATATGTACAAACACATGTTTTAATTAGATACAGTTGTTTATATAATTGGTATATAGTGCCATGTGGGTTGTAAGTACTTATATTTATGAGGTAGTGAATAATAATAATAATAATATATCAATAGCATAACAGTGGTACAGTGTAGTGAGAAACACAACGTGGGAGACAAAGGTACAATGAGAACAAGTGAGTTCTGCTCAGTGAGGAAATGTTTAAATAAGCTGCAGTTGTCACCTCCATGTTTATGGTGAAGGTCCTTGCTTTTCCTACAGTCTTGTGGAACATCATATTAAAGCTGGAATTATTGTGTCATATTTTATTGGATATGCTCCATAGAAAAACATACACACATATATATATATATATATATATATATATATATATATATATATATATATACATAGTATTATCTCTTGGAAAAGAAAGTTCTATTTTTTGTGAATAAAGGCAAGAGCGCGATTTTCACTTCCCTAGTGAGAATACTTTTATCATTATGAAAGAGTCAATCTATATATTTAATTTAATTTGCCATTTATTATTTAAGGATTACAATTTCTTACAGTTTATCTAGTATGTTTATATATAAATATATATATATATATATATATATATATATATATATATATACACATGCAGAATGAGCATCACTGACCACCAAGGTAACTATTCTGGTGGTATAAATAGCAATCACTAATATAGTTGTCATATTGCGTTTCGTCATCCTGCTGGGAGCCTCGCGAAGCCCCCGCATCTCCCCAAGCCTGAGTGCCATAGGTGCTCAATGCAGTGCTCACCTACCCCACTGATGCTGTCCTCCCTCCTTCCCCTTTATCCTCCTCCTTCCCCCCTTATCATCCTCCTCCTTCCACCATAACCTCCTCCTCGCTTCCCCCTCTCCAATCTTATTCTTATCCCCCTCTCTCCTTAATTCTTACTATGGTGCAAGGAGCTGCCGATGCTCCTCTCTCCCCTGCAGCATGTCTTCCAGCTGTGTACAAACCGGCATATGCTAATGATGTGATGTCACATGCACGTCACGTCATTAGCATATGTCAGTCCAGACACAGCTGGAAGACATGCTGCAGGAGAGAGATGAGCATCGGCAGCTCCTCGCATCATAGTAAGAAGTAAGGAGAGAGGGGGATAGGAAGGTGTTTAGAGGGGGGAAATGAGGAGGAGGTTATGGGGGAAGCAGGAGGAGAATGATAAGGGGGGACAGGAGGAGGATAAGGGGGGAAGGAGGGAGGAGGATGAGAAGGGGGAAGGAGGGAGGAGGAGGATGATGATAAGGAGGGAGGACGATAAGGTGAAAGGAGGGAGGAAGAGGATAAGGGGGAAAAGGAGGAAGAGAAGGGGACGTAAAAAGGGAGGTGATTGGAGAGGGGGGAAGTAAGGAGGATCAGAGGGGAAGGAGGGAGAAGGAGGGAGGAGGATAAGGGGGAAGGAGGATAAGGCACAGGGGAGGGAGAGGGGGGAAGAGACACCTGGAAGTTAGGAGGGTGGAAGAGACACAGGGGAGGGAGGAGGTTGAAGGAGGGAGGAGGGGAAGAGACACAGAGAAGGGAGAAGGGAGGGAAGAAACATGAGAGGGAGAGAAACAGGGGAGGGAGACGGGGAAGAGACAGAGGTGGAAGACACAGAGGGGAGAGAGACACAGTGAGGGGAGATGGGGGAAGAGACACAGGGGAGGGAGGAGGTGGGGATAAGACAAAGGGGGAAGAGATATAGGGGGAGGGAGAGGGGGAAAGAGACACAGGGGAGGGAGTGGGGGAAAGAGACACAGGGGAGAGATAGAGGGGGAGAAGCTTGCGATGAGCGCCTCCCATCAAGTAGAGGGTGGGAGAGGTGGAGGGGGGAGAGGCTCGCAATGAGGACCAAAGGCGCTCATTGCGAGGCCCGTGATGAGCGACGAAGATGCTCATCGTGAGTCCAGTAGAGGGGGGAGGCTTGCAATGAGTGCCTCCCGTCAAGTAGAGGGTGGGAGACGTAGAGTGGGGGAGAAGCACGCAATGATCACTGAAGGCGCTCATTGAGAGGCTTGCGATGGGCACCAAAGCCGCTCATTGCAAGGCAGTCAGGCAAGGGTGGGGGAGAGCCTCGCAAAACAGCATTGCAAAGCTTACATTTTTTTTTATTAATGTTATAATGCAGCTAGTGTATATGTGTTGTTTGGGATAATCCACATTTACAGAATGGATGATTAGTATGTAGACAAGAAGCATTGATTTTAAAGGACCACTGTGGTCACATATTTAAAATAATGCAGAAGAATACTGAAGAACTTACACTTCAAAGTATGCAAAATGTTTTTAGAATGAAAAATAAAATATACACAGCCTCTAATATATTACCATTTACGTGCAGTTCTGCTGCTGTGGAATCTGTCATTTTATCTTTTGTAGATCAACTTCCTAGCATAGGAGGAGAATTTAAATATATAGAAGTCCAAATCTGCAAAATGGGTCTCTGGTATCTACAAATATCTGTGAATTCAGGAAAAGATTTGTCCAACTTAAGATCCTTCAAGCGTAACAATACATGAACTGATAACTACCAGATGTCCAAGCCGAGTTCCGCAGAGGTAAAGGCACAAGAGATAAAACTGCCAATATCCGCTGGATCATAGAGAAAGCAAGAGAGTTCCAAAAAAAAAACATTTACCTCTGCTTCACAGACTATTCTAAAGCCTTTTACTGTGTTCATCACAACAAAATGTAGGGAGTTCTTAAAGAGTTGAGAATACCAGATCACCTCATCCGCCTCCTGAATAATCTGTATGTGGATCAGGAAGGCACAGTTAGAACTGAATATGGAACTGCCAAATGGTTAAATATTGGGAAAGGAGTGTGACAAGGCTGTATATTGTCACCTAATTTATTCAACCTGTATGTGGAATACATCATATGTAGGATTCCAAAGCCGCAATTAATTTTGATGGAAGATATATCAACAACTTTGGATATGCGGATGATATTATCCTGATGGCTGAAAACAAGGAAGAACTAAAGGGTCTTTTGATGAGAAGGGAGTAGGGGGGGGGGGAAGAGAGACAGGAGTGAGGGAGAAGGGGGGAAGAGACACAAAGGAGGGAGAAAAGGGGGAAAAACCCAGGGGAGGGAGAGGGGGCAAAGAGACACGGGAGGGAGAGAGGGGAAAACAGACACATTAATATATTTAAAAAAATATTTTAGGGTTAGTCTTACTCTCTTTTGCAACTATTTTTTTATTTTCTATTTTAGCAAGTCTAATAGCACTTTTGAAAGCCTTGTTGATTTCCTTGTACTAACGTAAGTTTGTATAATATAAATGCCTGTTTTTTACTTTGTATCTTGATCTTTAAATCATTGTTAAGCCACATGGGATGTTATTTACTCCTTTTACATTTGTCCACACATGGTATATGGTGATATCTTTAGTAAGGATTTAAATGTTGTCCATTTATGATCAGTGTTTTTACTCACCAGTATTTTTACCCACCAGTTCTTTGTCACAGTCTATACATTGCATTTCTGCCCTTAGTCTGTTAAAATCTGCCCTTGTAAAATTAAGAGTTTTTGTTGGCCCCTTACAGTTTTATATTTTTATTTCAATCTCAAATGAGAAAGTGTTGTAATAACTGCTTCTCAAAGGTTGCCCTATTTAAACATTTGATACCATGTCAATATTATTTGTGATAACTAAACCCAAGATAGCCTAATTTCTGGTATGTTCTTGTATAACCTGGGCCAGATAATGGTCCCTGAGTGCTCTCAAGCACCTGCTTCCCTTAGCTGAACTGCTGGTATTATTTATCCAGTTTATTTCAGTGTAATTAAAATCTCCCATTATTACAACTTGCCCATGCTAAGCTGTTTTTCCAATCTGTAACAATAATTGTATTTCCTCACTTTCAGTTATATTTGGGGGTTTATAGCATACTCCAACTAATATTCTTTTGGTATTTGCTGCTCCGCTATTTAACTCTACACACAAACATTCAACATTACCGTTAGTTCCACCATAAATATCTTCTGTGACTATAGGCTTAAATTCAGGCTTAGCATACAGAAAATTCCTCCTCCCATTTTACCATTTCCCCTGTCTTTCCTAAATAGGTTACAGTATAACCATCCAGATTAATAGTCCAGTCATGAGATTCATCCCACCATGTTTCAGTAATCCCTATTAAATCCCATTTTTCATTAATAGCCAATAATTCTAACTCTCCCATTTTTCCTGGCTTCTGGCATTAGCAAGCATACTATATTATGAATTTGTAGTTTTGAAGTGCCTGCCTCTGTACTTGAGTTACTTTGTAATACCTCCCTATTGACTATACTAACCCTCCCACCATCTCCTCCCGCATGAGTAGTTAATTCATCCCGTATCCCACTCTTACTACCCCATTACAATCATCTTGTCCCTCCCCCACACTTACTAGTTTAAAAACTTGTTCAGACTTTCTACCATCCTATCCCCTAGCACAAAAGCTCGCTAATCAAGCAATCCATACTTGCTATAGAGATTGTACCCAAATGAGAAGTCAGCCCAGTGCTCTAAAAACACAAACCCGTCCTTAGTGCACCACAGAAAATACTACCTTGGAGGTCCTTGCTTTAAGCTTACTCCCTAGTTCTCTAAAATCATTCTTTAATGTGTGTGTGTATATAAATAAATATCACATATAATAGTTGTCAAACTGCGAGACGTCATCACGATTTGCGAGGTGCGCACGACTTAGCGATGAGCGCCACATGCGCTCATTGCCGGCGAGCCTTGCATAGCGAGGAAAGCCATTAAACCCATAGCACTTGAGAGACCTTGCAAAAATATGACCTTAACGGCCGAACTGAGGGCACCTGTAAACAGTAAGAACACAATAAATACCCACAAAAAATTCATAAAAAGCTTACCTACAGCAAGGAGGGGGGCACCCAGGACCTCTGCAAGTGAAGTTACATCTCAATTTAAGTCCAAATTCCCGAGTTTAGACACACGAAAATCCCCTAAGCGAGAGAAAAAATGTCAGCCGGAAAAAAATGAAAACGAGGCTCCACGACCCCAGACCGTCCCGGCCATGTACAACTTACCCAAGAAGGAATCCAAGATAAGCTCGGAAACCCGCATTAAGCCCACAGGATCCGAGATAATCTTGGAAACCCCCATTAACCCCACATTAACCATCGCAGTGGGGGTCCCCGATGCAATGAAAATTAAAATTTCCTGCCTTACGGGTCCTTAAAGGACCGTAAAGGTCCTTAAAGGACCCGTAATTAAAAAAAAAATAACCCTATCACTCATGGGGGTCAATCCAGACCCCCGTGAACCCTTAATTAATCCTTGAAGGGATCCGAGATAAGCTCGGACACCAGCATTAACCCCACATTAACCCTCGCAGTTGGGGTCCCAATCGCACGCGATCGGGGACCCCTGCTGCAATGAAAACTCAAAATTCCTGCCTTACGGGTCCTTAAAGGACAGTAAAGGTCCTTAAAGGACCTGTAATAAAATCTAAAAAAAAAACTGTCTCTCATGGGGGTCATTCCAGACTACCATAAGCCATCAATTAACCCTGTCACTCATGGGGGATAATACAGACCCCCATAAGCCCTTAATTAACCCTGTCACTCATGAGGGTCAATACAGACCCCCATAAACCCATAATTAACCCTGTCACTAATGGTGGTCAATACAGACCGGAAAAAACCTAGAATTAATCCAGGCACTCATAAGCCTCTATTTAACCCCATCAGTCCCATAAGGGTATATCATGACCCTTATGGGCCTGTTACAACCCAACATTAACCACATAAGTGCCATGACGGTCCTCAAGGATCATCATGACACTAAATATAAACACTTATCTAAACTAACCCCCCTCTGCACTAACCTATTAACATCTACATATTAGATAGGGGTGTATTGTATTGTATTTAATTTTATTTGTATTGTATGTATTCTATGTATTTTTTTTCAGGTGTGTAATTGTTTTGTTTTTCTGTAGTGGGGGGGTTTGTAATGTATTTTTTATTTTCTGAAATGTTCCTTTTTTATTTTATGTAATGTAGATTTATTTTTATTTTTTTTACTTAACTTTTTTATTTTCTGTAATTAGAATGTTGGGGGGGGGGGGGGGTTACTAGGGGGTACGTAGGGAGTGTACGTCTTAATAGGTTAGTGTAAAGGGGGGTTAGTTTACATTTAATGGTTTATTGGGGGGTATAATACAGTTTAGTGTTTATACTTAGTGTCATGAGGGCACTGGAGAACCCTCATAGCACTTACGGGGTAATGTAAGGCTTCTAACTGTCCTATGAGGGTCTTTAAATACCCTTCTGGGACTAATGGGGTTAAATAGAGGCTTATGAGGGTCTGACCCTCATAAGAGAAAGGATTAAAATGGTGTAGTGCTTACACTTGGATGACCCTCATGGCACTTATAGTGTTATTACATGCGTTCATTACTGTGTTAGAGGGGTCTATATAGTTGAGGCACACAGTACACTCACATTGTGTGGCAAACAGCATTTCAACACTTTCTTTTATTGACTGTCATTTTTTGAAGGGCAAGTCTCTAGTATATATATATTAGGAAATTGCCTGTCAAAAATGACTGCAGTAAAATTGTAAGCCTGGCAATGCTGTTTGTCACACATTGCGAGGATATGGGCCCTCTAAGCTCCTTCAGCGCTCATGGCGTGGCTCACTATGAGCGCCTTTGTTGCTCATTGCGAGCCTCTTCCCCCGTGTACTACCTTGGGTTAAGAGTTAGTGCCTTGGGTTAAGTCTTATTGGCTTGAGTTAAATGTTACTGCCTTGTATTAAGTGTTACTGGTTTGGTTAAGTCTTAGTGCTTAGGGTTTGTACTTACTTAATTTGGTCTCTGTTTACGTCCTTCGGCTTTGTTTTAGTGCTCTTTACGTTTTTTCGGAAACCAATTTTTTCTTCCTGCTTCTGCAATTTTTCATCATGAAAAAAGACAAAATATGCTTTAAATTAACGTACAACCTCATTCACAGGCTCCCTGGCTCTCCACCTGTGCTATGTGTGAGAGTTAATTTGAGCCATATTTGTGTGTTTTTGCATGTTTTTCCAGTTTGGCTGTTAAAGTCTTATTTTTGCGAGCCCCACAGTCCATCTACGTGCTTCGGGTTCTAAGTCATTTTGAGCCTTATTTCACTTGTTTTGTCCCTCGAAAATCGGCTAAGCGAGAAAATAAAGGGACGAAAAACGAAACATAAAAAATTCTGAAACTGTATGAAAACGAGGCTGAGCAATGCCAGGCACGCGTGACTTAGAAAATACACAACGGCAAAGAAACTAACACTTACTCCAACAAAATATGACCTCGGAAAAATATGAATTTAAGGGCCGAACCGCGGAAATCGAAAACCAAGAAAAACAAGAAAAATTATTTAAAAAAATAAAATCACATTCACACAGAGCACAGGGGGAGAGCCAGGACGCCTGGGAGTGATGTTGCAAGTGATTTTAAACCTTATTTGATGTGTTTCCTCACTTTAAAATTGGCTAATCGAGAAAAAAATGGTGGGCAAAAAACGTAAATAATTCTGAAACTGGATGAAAATGAGGCTGAGCAAAGCCAGGCTCGCGGGAATATACACAATGGCAAAGACACTAACACTTACACCAACAACGCCAGGCATGTCGGACTTTGAAAAGAAAACAAGGGGCAGTCAGCGCTCGCCACACAAACAGTCAGCAGACACACAGAAGAGAAACACACAGGGAAGGCACAAGGGAGAGATGCTGGAAAGAGGCACATGGCATTCCCAAGCACAAAACCTGCAATGAGCGGCCTCACATCTTATTAAACTCACCAGTTCCAAGCTGCCATAGTTCTGTCAGTCATTTCCTTTTCCTGTTGTAATACTAGTTACAGACATGCCCCCTGGTGATCAGTCTCTGAACTGAAGTATTTCATTTATTTAAGCCAGAAACTAAATGTTAGGGTATATTTAACAAAAAAACATGTGCCCCTCACAGAGATGCTCCCTTAGGCAGCTGCTTGGTTGTCTTAATGGGTAATCCAGTCATGACTGTACCACGAGGATAATGTCAACAAAACAAGTTCAGTTAAAAAAAAAATCCAATGAGGGAAAGAAGCAGAAAGTGTGGGCTTGATCTGGTGTACTCACAAACCAGTGTTCGGAGGCAATGTGATCCCTCTCTGACTTTTTCATTAAGAACATGTAAATATGCACCACAGAAGTTAACGGCAGAATAAAAGAAATGAAATAGAAAAATTTTACCTTCCCGGCACATAAAATTACCCCACTCTATGCTGAGGGTTTCGATTGGGACCCCCAAAGTGTCCCCACATTAACCCCTTGCAGCGGGGGTCCCCCTTATTTAACCCTGTCACTCATGGGGGTCAATACAGACCCCCGTAAGCCCTTAAATAACCCTGTCACTCATGGGGCTCTATACAGAGCCCCATGAGCCCTTAATTAGCCTTGTCACTAATGGGGCTCTATACAGAGCCCCATGAGCCCTTAATTAACCTTTTTACTCATGGGGTCAATACAGAGCCCCATGAGCCCTTAATTAACCTTGTCACTGATGGGGGTCAATGCAGACCCACAATAAGCCCTTAATTATCCCTATTGCAGAGCCCCATGAGCACTTAAATTAAACCTATAACTCATGGGGCTCTATACAGAGACTATAATTACTCCCCACAGTCCAATTGGGGTCTATATAGACCCCTATAGGACACTATTAACCCCTAGGTTAACCCTACGAGTGCCAGGAGGGTCCTCCAGGCCCCTCATGACAAAGTCTAAGCACTACACTATTAACCCTATACCTCAGTAACCCATACTAAACCCTATCTAACCCTTACTGGGTCTATCTATCCCTAACTGGGCCTTCTTAAACCTATCTGGATCTAATAACCCTAACTGGGCCTATTTAACCCTATCTAGCCCTTTTTAATCCCATCACTTATGATATAGACCCCGGTAAGCCTCCATCTAACCCCATCCCTCATGGGGGTCTATACAGACCCACGTAAGCCTCTAGTTAACCCAATCAGTCCAATAAGGAACCATGAAGACCCTCATAGGACAATTACTAGCCTATTATTAATCCCATAAGTGCCATGAGGGTCCTCCAGGAACCTCATGACACTAAGTACAAACAATACACTACACTATTCCCCCCATTAAACCACAAAATCAAAACTAACCTCCCTCTACCCTAACCTATTAACCCCTACCTACGTACCTAACAACACCTACCTAACTCCCTATTAAACCCCCACCCTATTAATTATACAAAATGAAACAAGCTAAGTTACACAAAATAAAAACACCTAAGGTACATAAAATAAATGTATGTGTGAGCCAATCAGAATGGGATACACCCCTATATCCCATTCTGATTGACTGAAGGAACTGTCAATCTTTTTTAAACCAAGGAGACACTATTGCTTTCAGTCAATCACAATGGGATACACCCCCAAGGGGTGAATAGCTGAAGGCATCTGCGCCTTCTGATTTGTTGCAGTCTGGTTGACAGTGACAACAGCCAATCTGAAGGCTCAGATGCCTTCAGCCAATCATCTCGTGGGGGTGTATCCCATTGTGATAGGCTGAAAGTAATAGCGCCTTCTGATTGACTGTTGACACTGTCAATCAGACTGCAGCCAATCAGAAGGCACAGATGCCTTCAGCCAATCACCCCGTGGGGGTGTGTACCCATTGTGATTGGCTAAATGCAATAGTGTCTTCTGATTGGTTTAAAAAAGATGGCCTCATTTGCATGTTTATTTATTTGTTGTGTTTGATGTGTTATACTAATGGTATGTATCTTTTTTCCAGGGGCCGAGCCGGAGAACAGAAGAAGATGGACGGGGACATGCTGGAAAGATAAGTTTAATACTGTATTTGTACTATTTATTTATTCTAAGTAATGTTTAATTTTTTAATAACCTGAAGTTTCTTTTTTTTCCTAGGGTGTGCAATCAGAAGGGACATCTGCAAAGGTAAGTGGTATTATTTATTCTATTTTAGCTTAGATTTAGGGGGTATTGTATAGATAGGGGGTGATGTTTAGTAGATTGGGGGTTAAAGTTAAGTATAGAGAGGGGGTGATGTCTTGATCGGGGGTTAGGTATAGATAGGGGGTGCTGTCTAGATAGGTAGGGATTGTATTGTAGTTACTGTAGGTGTATATTTATAATGTATGTATTACTGTACTGTTATGGATATTTGTGTATGCCTTTTTCTTTTCAGGTGTCTAATTATTATTATTTTTTTATGTAGTGTTGGGGGGGTTTGTGATGTTTTAATTTTTTTTGTAGTGAGGGGGGGTTTGTAATGTCCTTTTTTGTTTTGTGTACCTTAGTTTTTTTTAATTTTATGCACCTTAGGTTTTTTTATGGGACACTTATGGGGTTATTATTAGGCTACTAATTATCTTATGGAGGTCTTCATAGACCCTTATGGGACTGATTGGGTTAACTAGAGGCTTACGGGTGTCTTAATAGACCCTCATAAGTTATGGGATTAAATAGGGCTAGATGGGGTTAAATAGGCCCAGTTAGGGTTAGATTGGCCCAGTGAGGGATTATATAGGCCCAGTTAGGTTTAGATAGGGTTTAGTATGGGTTAATGGGGTATAGAGAGGGTTAATTTGTGTAGTCTAGAGCTTAGACTTTGTCATGAGGGTCCTGGAGGGTTAACCTAGGGGTTAATAGTGTCCTATAGGGGTGCAATGTTCAGATTTATGGCTGCGTGTTACTACGTTGCTCTCTCTGAGCCTATTCTCTGCTGTTTTTCTGTGTCATCTCGTAAAGCAGGCTGTGAGGGGCGTATTGAGGAATCGGTCCTCCCAAACAGCAGAAAACTGTCTTTTGCGGAGACCAAGGGAACTACGAGGGCTAATTTAATGAGGCCCCTAAGTCTGTGAAGACAGAAACTTCCTGTTCAATCAATGTCTACTCCCATCATAGGAAGTGGATTAACAGAAACCAAAATGGTATATCCCAGAAAAGCAAAATTGAAAGGTTTTATATTAGAGGAAGTATTTATTTTCCATTCAGAACATTTTGAAGTGTTGTTTTTTTTTTTAAATAGTTTAAAATCAAGATGTAATTCAAACAATAAAAACAATCATATGCCAAAATGTAACTCAAATCATCATTGAACACAAACATGTTATCTTATTATGCATTTATTACAGCATTGATTAGATAATTTACCTAATCATTTTTTTAATATTTTTTCTTACATACTAATTATTTGCTCAAATAACATTGTCTAAACAATCTGAATCTCAAACCTGAAGTAGGTTTGTCCTATAGGTCTGGTCGCCTACTCCGAGAGCAACCTCAATTAGCTCACTTGTGTCCTTCACAGGGTGAAATATTCTGAAGTATATCAGTCTGGTCTCACTCAAAAGAGTAACCTAGCTCTGAAATACCAGGCAACTCTACCCTGAACAGGAGAAACAGCAAACCCCAGATGCTTTTCGGCCTCTGTGGGCCTCGTCATTGATGTGCACCTTTACTCCCTAAAGAACAGTGAGCAAGGAGTCCACGTCTGGTTCCCCCTATCACCCTAAGGGTGAGAAAACCCCTAAGGGTCATTTGCATAAACAACAAAACAATTAGAGGTGCTCAATCCGGGAATGGACAATACCTGAAGTAGGTTTGTCCTATAGGTCACAAGTGAGCTAAAAGAGGGTGTTCTCTGAGTAAGTAACCAGGTCTATAGAAAAAAAAAACACTGAGGCATTTTTTGTTCTCAGATGAGCACCTCTACTCTTTTTGTTTACATTTTCCTAACCTTATGGGTGATAGGGGGAACCAGAGGTGGACTGTATAAGGATATAACTTACAAAATTTGTAACATTATTGAATTGTTTGTACTTTTTTTTAATTTTAAGCCTTATGAATTGCCTGACTTGTAAATATAGAAACCTGCTGCAGCTATCTTTTTTAAGTTTCATATTCTTTTGTCTCACTAATATAGTCCATTATCTGCAATTTCTGAGTTACCCAGAGCTAGCAAACAGAATCATTTATTGTTTCTCAAAATTGTGTGTTCTTAAAGCACCACTGTAATCATCTCTCTGTGCCCTCTGTATATATCTGTGCCCTCTGTCTCTCTCTGTTCCCCCTTTGTGGTCTCTATCTCTGCCCCCCCCCTCTCTCTGTCCCCCCTTTTTTTTATTGTTAAAGGTACATGGACGTTTTCAGGATATCACTAGGAATATTATGTAACTCCCATTCCGGATTTCTACCTTGTCATGGTGAAGGGGCCTGTGTACCTCAATGGAACCTTGAGCTATACCATGTAGGGTCACCCAAAATGGGCAGGTAATAGCTGAGAAGTGCCCTCTGTCTCTCTATGTGCCCTCTCTCTGTGATCTCTGTCTCTGGGACCTCTGTCCCTCTCTGTTCACTCTCTGTGCCTTCTGTCTCTTCCCTTTCTCTCTCTGCTCTTTCTGCGCCCTCTCTCTGTCTTTCTCTGTGCCCTCTCTGTGGGCTCTCTGTGCCCTCTGTCTCTCTATGTGCCCTCTTTCTCAACCCTCTCTCTCTGTGCCCTCTCTTCTCAGCCCACTCTCTCTATGCCCTCTTTATCTCTCTGTGCTGTTTCTCTGTGTCCTATTTCTCTCTTTGTGCCCTCTCTATGCATTCTTTGTGCCCTCTGTCAATGCCCTCTCTCTCTGTCCTGTCTCTATCTGTACCCTCTGTCTCTCTCTGGGTGCTCTATGTGCCCTCTAGCTCAGCCCTCTCTCTATGTGCCCTCTTTCTCTCTCTCTGCCCTCTCTCTGTGCACTCTTTTATTCTCGGTGTCCTCTCTGTGCACTCTCTGTGCCCTCTCTCTCTTTGCCCTCTCTCTGTGCCCTCTGCCTCTATCTATGGCCTCTGTCTATCTCTGTGCCCTCTGTCTATCTCTCTATCTGTGCCCTCACTTCTCGTGCGTCAACACTTATGGTTGTGTTGCCAGCCAGGACGTGTGCATGCGCATTGCCGGCCGGAACGCAGCATTTAGAGACAATGTGTGAGTGTTACACACACATTGTTATTACAGTGGATATCAAGTGTTTCTTTGTTTAAAAATGTTATTTCCTGTTTCCTCCTAGGTTACCTTTTGTTCTCTATTAACTTAGAAAATGTTTATGTTGGTTTACAACAATTTGTTTTGAATTCAATGTCCACTTTTTCTGATATTTTGCTCAACTATGATTTATTACATCAGCTTGCTTATATTGTTTATAGTATTTATTTTGATCCCATGAGATAATTTCCTTAATAGAGATGTAGCAGCATTTCAATGGCACAGGCTTGGAATCTTTCCAGTCTTCTTGCAATTCAACATGTTAGGAAACAATCAGACCTGGCGAAAGTTTCATTAGGAATAGCTGAATGGTTCATTAATCATACTGCACAGGTCTGGACCAAAATGTCAAGAAGCAGCAACATTAGCAAGATATAAATAAGCTTGGTGTGAGTACAACAGCAATACACATATTTATAAAAGGCTGAATATAGTTTCTCTACATTGCAGCTAATCTAAAAGTAACCCATTATCAACGACTCAGTGTAATTGGTTTTACAATATAGTAAGGCATATAATACAATTAAACTTGTATGAACCTGCACTATTAAAGTAGGCTACACAAAAAAGGGCAATGAAGCAAAGGTATTTACATAATATATGAAATGGTGCCATACACCATTAATATAGTGAGATTAGGAAATGAACAGCAGGGGGGCAACTTCAGAACAGTATACTGTATGGTGTTAAGCAGGCACAGAAGTGCATACAAAAAAAAGGTACAAAAGAAATGATTCAGCAAACAATCCTGTAATGAAACTTAATCAAAATGTATTGCCACAGATATATAAGCACTCAAAAAAAGCACCCACTAGTGAGAGCACTGAAAAAAAACAAAAAAAAAAACCAACTGTGCTGATTTTAAAGGGATTCTGTCATCCCAAAATCAAGTTGTTGTTTTTGAGGTTTTGTGAAAAAAATTACTTTATTTTGTGTTACCCATTTTTCCCCAAAGTGAATCAGTCCTGAGCAGCCCACACATATTAATTAGCTGCTTTGATGTGCAAATTAGGATTACAGTATGCTTGTCTGTCTCTATAGTGGCCAAAATAAAGACTTTCAATGTTATCAGGCAGTTAGACCCCTCTCTGAACTTTATTAACGTACACATTAATGCACAGGAGCCACACATTAATTTCTAAATATTTAAAAAAGGATTTGATGCAGAGATAAACCACTATTACAATGTATAACCAGTTTCTAATACTATTTAAAATAAAACCCCTTCTGGATCTCTACCTTGTCTTGGTAAAAGGGGTTTGTGTACTTCAATGAAGCTATGAGCTATACCATATAGGGTCACCCAAGATAGGCAGGTCAAAGCAGAGAGGTCAAATAAGTCACAGTCTGCTGGAGAATGAACTGGCAACCCACTCCAATATCTATGCAAAGATAACATTATGGATAAGCACAATCAGAAATTTAATGATGGACTAGCGTCTTGCCCGTCAAAAATGACGGGGCAATAAAATTGTAAGGCAGGTAATGCTGTTTGCCACAGACAGGAAGTGTATTGGTCATCTAAGATCCTATGGCGCTCATTGCGAGCCTCTTGGTTGGTGTATTTTTTATTATCAGAGGCGCTTTTGCTCTCTTTGTAAGGTCCGAGCTGATTTCATTTTTGTGCCATACTGTGGTGTTTTTTTTGTTTTTTCTGTATATGTATTTTTTCATGATAATTAATTAAATCATAAAATTAATTTACTTTACCTATTTGTAAATAATATATACAGCAAGCAATGTGCTGAGGAGCTAACAATCTGTTTTGATGTTCCTGTAGCATACAATGTAGATTTGCACTGTTGTTAAGCTGAGGTGTAACTGTCAGCAATGTGTGCAGTGTGTAGTGTAAATAGGCTGTGTGCGCGAGGGGAAACAGTTTGTGTAGCTGTGTACTTCCGCATTCTGTAAGTTAGTGTTGTAAAATGGCGGCGATTGTGTATGTGGTACGCGGGTGTGGATGATTTAGCGTCCTTGCTAATAGTGTTGTACGTTGTAAATGTTTTTGTAAAAGCTGTATGTGCTTGGTGGTATTTTTTTTGGTGGCCATTTTTTCTCTCACTTAGGGGATTTTCGAGTGTCTAAACTCTGTAAATTGGACTTAAATTTGCATGCACACCGACTCCCAGACGTCCTGGCTGTCCCCCCATACTGTGTGCAATGTTTTTTTATAATTTTTTTTATGCATTTTGTGTTCTTTTAATGTTTTTTGGTGTGCGCGGGTCGGGCGTTCGGCTCATATTTTTTTTTTGGAAGTCCGTAATTTTTTATTTTATTTCCCGTGGCCCGTATTTTTTTGTGTAAGTCCGTATTTAGTAATTGTGTGTTATAGTTTTTTTTTTAAAGTCCCGCTACTGTGGCTGTTTGTAACCGCATGTGAGGCGCCATAGAGCCTCCACCTCCGCAAATGCGGCCCCTCGATTCGCGAGGGGCCTCATTGCAGCCGACGTATGAGTCTCCACCTCTACAAATGCAGCTTTGCGAGGGTCCACATTTGCGGTCCAAACGCTTCGCGAGTGACGCAGTTCTTGCAAGCTCACAAAGCGTGATGACATTTCATGGTTTGACAACTATTATATGTGATGTGCCTGGCGTACTGAGGTTCATAGAGTCACAGAGAATAAGACAAAATTGAAAAGCTTTATGTGAGTAGAAGGAAACTAACAAGGCTTGCAAAAGGGCTATTAGACTGGCTAAAATAGAAAATTTAAATTTAGTTGCAAAGGAGAGTAAGACTAACCCTAAAATAGTTTTTAAGTATATTAATGGGAAGAAGGCAAGGAAGGAAGCTATAAGAGAATTACAATGTGAAACAGGCCATCTGACAATTAGTGACCAGGAAAAGGCAGATGAGCTAAATAGGTTATTTTCTTCAGTATATAGAGGCACCAGTGGTTGGGACAATGCAACCAAATGGGGCTACACTACCTTCACCAAATAATTGGTTAACGCAGGGAGAAATCCAAAAGAGGTTGGAAAAAATAAATGTTAATAAAGCCCTAGGTCCTGATGGAATACACACAAGGGTACTGAGAGAACTGGGTTATGTAAAAGCCAAACCATTATATCTAATTTTTCAAGATTCACTCAACACTGGGTCGCTACCAGATGATTGGAGCAAAGCAAATGTGATACCTATATTTAAGTAGGGAGCAAGAGCAAATCCAGGGAATTATAGACCTGTAAGCCTTACATCTGTAATGGGAAAGCTATTAGAAGTGTTAACAAGGGTTAATATACAAGTATATGTCTTTTTAAACAGTATTATAAGTAGAAGCCAACATGGATTTATGAGGGATAGGTCATGTCAAACAAATCTAATTAGTTTCTATGAGAAGGTTAGTAGGAACGTGGATCAAGGTAGTCTTTTTAGGTTTTGCAAAGGCTTTTGATAAAGTGCCACATGGAAGAATATCGAGCAAACTAAGGGAGTGCAGTTAATATCAGCTCATGGATTGAGAGCTGGCTAAAAGACAGGAAGCAAAGGGTTGTTGTAAATGGAACATATTCAGATTGGACTAATGTGGTAAGAGGGATTCTTTGGGGTTCAGTAATAGGTCCTCTCCGTTTCAACTTATTTATTAATGACTTAGGACTGGAAAATATTGTCTCCATTTTTGCTGTTGACACTAAGTTGTGCAAGGTAATTAAATCAGAAAATGGTGTACTTTCCATCCAAAGGGATTTGCATACATTAGAGAAAAGGGCAATTAAATGGCAGATGAGATGTAATATGAATAAATGTAAGGTCTGGGAAGGAAAAATAACCATGCACTTTATAAACTTAATTAAGCAAATCTAGCGGTATCAGATATTGAAAGGGATTTGGGAGTGCTTATGAACAGCCACCTATGTAACAATTTTCCTTTCCAAGCAGCATGTGCAAAGGCAAATAAAATGTTAGCATGTATTAAAAAGGGTATAGAAGCAAGAAAAGCAAATATAATTCTGCCACTATACAAATCCCTAGTACACCCTCATTCGGAATATGGAGTACAGTTTTGGGCACCACTTTATAAAAAGGACATTTTAGAACTGAAAAAAGTACAAAGGACAACAAAACTTATAAGGGAAATGAAGGGGCTAAGTTGTGAAGAAAGACTAACCAAATTAATCATATTTTCTCTAGAAAAAAAGAAATATAAGAGGGGATATGATTACCCTATATAAATACAGTATAAATATTTGTCAGTGGAGCTTTTTGGGCCAAGAGGTTTTCAACTGACAAGAGGATATCCTTGGAAGTTAGAAGTAAAAAGATCCCAACTTAATGAAAGAAAAGGGTTCTTCACAGTATGGTTCTTCTGTGGAATTCTCTACCAAGGGAAGTGGTGACAGCGGATTCAATAGATAACTTTAAAAAGGGATTGAATGTATTTATTAATAAAAATGGCATTCAGGGTTATCCTGGTTAATTTGAGAGGGAGTATTGATCCACTGAGGAATCTGATTACCGGTATCTGAGGTCAGTAAGGAATTATTTTTTTCTCTTTTGAGACAATTGGCAAAGTTTCACTTAGGTTATTTTCTGTTTGCCTTTCTCTGGATCAATTAAGAACGAATCCACATATTACAGATCAGAGTAGATCTTAAAAGGTTGAACATGATGGGCTAAATGTCTTGTTTCAACCTCAATTACTATGTAACTATGTTCACTTGGTTTTTTTTTCTGTTTGTCTTCCTCTGTTTGCCTTCCTATGAGATATAATTTGACGGCCAAGGCGTTCACAAAGAGTTTGTTAAAACTTTGGCAGAATCTAAAATAGGACAAGATCCTAAGGGATCTACTAACAGACAAGCCAATTGTCACCTAAAAGAAAAATATAAATCTCAAAAGCTTGTTTGAGACAAGTGCATTGAGAAAAGAGAAAAAGAACAAAGAGAAGAATTGGATGAGAAATATCACAGAATGTATCAAGTGTAAGGTGAAGAATTGTGAGACATGCAAATTAATAAAGCTGAATGAAAAAAAATATTGTATATTCCACAAGGAAAAAGAGAGAACATAAAATTAAAGGTCTTATGAATTGTAAAGCTACTCATGTAGTATATGCTATTATATGTAAATGTAAGAAACAATATATAGGCAGTACTAAAAGGACTTTGAAAAGCCGTTTCTGGGAGCATATAGATTACATTAAGAAAGGACTACAGAATAGTGATTTTGCTGCACATGTAATAGATATACATCAGAAAAATATAGCAGGTAAGACACAATTCAAGCCATAGAGAAAATAGATGCAGATCCAAGAGGGAGAGATAGGCTAATGAAACTGAGAAGAGCAGAAACAAGGTGGATACACAAAATGGGCACTCTACAACCAGAAGGGCTAAATATAGATATTGATTTGGTGGCCTTTATTAGATAAACAAAAAGAGTAGAGGTGCTGATCTGAGAACGAAAAATACCTCAGTGTTTTTTTTTCTATAGGTCTGGTTACCTACTCAGAGAGCAACCTCATTTAGCTCACTTGTGCCCTTCACAAAGAGAAAAATCCTGAAGTATATCAGTCTTGTGTTACTCAAAAGAGTGATCCAGTCCCGAAATACCAGGCAATTCTCCCTGAAGAGGAGAAACAGCAAACCCCAGATATATAAATAACCCAGAATGTTTATTTTATAGAATCTTTGTTCTAATATATGATCTTAGTCTTCATGCACCCCTATACAATACAATATAAAAATTTAATGGTACGGATATAGAAATCGGTATATACCATTTCAATATGGGGAAATAGTTTTTTAGATATGAGCAGAATGATTCATTAGATGTGAGTAGATATTTATGTATTGTGTTGATAACAAGAGATATGATTTTCAATAATAATTTGTTTACCTGTTGAAGTGGTTTAATCCATCTGTATAAATGTGCCAAGAGAAACAATTCAAGATATGTTTAATCATTTATGCTCAACTCATATGTTGTTTCTTGACCAATGGTATTTGGCCTTTTGATTATTGTCATTTGATTATTGCTTTTTGATTATTATGTTTGATGTTTGATACACCTTTTAATACTGAAATAATTTATATTAAATGAAAGGAAACATTTTTTTTAACATTGATTATATCAATTCATATTATATATAGTCCTCTATTGGTTTTCAATTGATTTTTGCTTAGTTTGTCTCTATGTGATGCTCGCATGCTATTCTGCTGAATTCTTCTTTTCATATATAGCATTGTTCAGTAGGCATCCGAGTCCTAATAGTGCGCATAGTATTTATTTTATCATCAATTGGCAGGCGAATTTCAAAACCCACAGGGACTCTTTCTGGCCACAATAGTGATGGGAAAGTTGTTTCAAGGGGACTAACACCTGGACTGTGGCATGCCGGAGGGGGATCCATGGCAAAACTCCCACGTAAAATTACATAGTTTATGCAAAGTCTGGTTTTAAGCCATAAATCACCTAACATTCCTAAATTGTTTGGAATAACATGCTTTAAAACATCAGGTTTTTTATTTTATGTAATGTAGATTTTGTTTTTTTTGTGACTTTAGGCTTTTTTATTTTATGTAATTAGAGTGGTGGGAGTTATTAGGGGTGTGACAAAGATGGCCGTTTAACACAAGAAGTCTTTGCGACAAAAGGTTCACCAATACAGATTTTGGATGCAGAAGACTTGTTTATTAATAAGGCTCATAAACAAGGATTAGAAATAAAGAAAATAAAAATCTACATATACGTTTCTTACTAAACATGCAGGAACACCCTGACTACCCCCGTGCAGCTTCTCTGCTCCGGAGAAATTATAATCCATAAAGAAAACACACAGTCTCTTATAGTGCCACCTTGTGGCCAGGATACAAATAGTCTCTTATAGCGCCACCTTGTGGCCACGATACAAATATTCTTCTAGTTGGTGTAGTTCCACCTTGTGGCCAGGATACAAACAGTCTCTGTTTTATTAGAAGTCTTTACTCTGTAGACCGTTGTCTTTAAACTTCATACCATAGGGTGGGGTTCTGGGCCGCCCTACTCTCCAGATACCCCAACCTCCAGGGACCCTTAACACCCTCTTTTGGTGAAGGCTACAAATCTGTTTAACGACACAGACTTCTCCCTGGGGTTATCAGACTCTGCAATGGTACCTTTACATCCAGGATTTCCACAATTAGCCTGCAGGACTGGCTTTGCTCCAAACGCAGCTTTACCTTGTTATCTGGGTGAGCAAACTTTCACACAAGCTTCTCTTTTAGCAGTCCAACCAGCTAACAACGTTCTCTTGTTAGCGGCAACTCCCAAACTCCTCACAGGCATAGACCTTGTCCCTTTTTAGACTACACTGCCTGGGAATCCTCCTCAGTCTGTCATTTACTTACTTGGTGCCTTTGTAGCTTCACCTCCTGACTGTGGAGTTACTCTTTCCAACCTCTCTGTTAGTCCAGCGACTTCACAACAGCACACACTTCGTTATGTCATCCAAAGCTCGCAGCCCCAGTAAACAAGGTTTCCTTCAGGTTTGTTTTCCAAAGTTTAAACGTCAGATCAACAGAGGATCAGCCAGCAAGCTCCTCTCTTGTGGCTTGCTCTGGCTGCTAGCAGCAGTAGTACACATCTTAGGCTAGAGCCTAATCAGCCCCCCTTTACATGTTTGCTTTCCAGGCTTTAAAGAAAAACTGCACCTGCACCAATTAGTAGATCTTCAGGAGTTAACTCCATCACTCCTGTCAAGAACTCTTTACTCTTCTTTACTTGGCACCATCCTCTAGGGGGCAAACGATTACGGGGGGGTAGGTAGGTAGTGTAGGTGTTAATAGGTTAGTGTAGAGGCTGTTTAGTTGATATTTAATGTTTTATTGGGGGGGTATAGTGCAGTGTAGTGTTTATACTTAGTGTCATGATGGTCCTTGAGGACCGTCATGGCACTTATGTGGGTAATGTTGGGTTGTAACAGGCCCATAATGGTCTTAATATACCCTTATGGGACTGATGGGGTTAAATAGAGGCTTATGAGGATCTGTAGGGACCCCCATGAGTGACAGGGTTAATTAGTGGTTTATGTGGGTCTGTATTGACCCCCATGAGTGAGGGTGTTAATTAAGGGCTTATGGGGAGCGGTATTGACCCTCCTGAGTGACGAGGTTAATTAAGGGTTTATGGGGGTCTGTATTGACCCCCATGAGTGAGGGGGTTAAGTGCTTATGGGGGTCTGTATTGACCCCCATGAGTGACAGGGTTAATGAAGGGCTTATGGGGGTCTATATTGACCCCCATGAGTGACAGTGTTAATTAGGGGTTTATGGGGATCTGTATTGACCCCCATGAATGACAGGATTAATGAAGGGCTTATGGGGGTCTATATTGACCCACATGAGTGAGGGGGTTAATGAAGTGCTTAAATAAGTGCTTATGGGGGCCTGTATTGACCCCCATGAGTGACAGGGTTAATTAAGGGCTTATGGGGGTCTGTATTGACCCTCATGAGTGACAGGGTTAATGAAGGGCTTATGGGGGTCTATATTGACCCCCATGAGTGACAGGGGTAATGAAGTGCTTATGGGGGCCTGTAATGACCCCCATGAGTGACAGGGTTAATGAAGGGCTTATGGGGGTCTGTATTGACCCCCATGAGTGACAGGGTTAACGAAGGGCTTATGCGGGTCTATATTAACCCCCATGAGTGACACAGTTAATGAAGTGCTTATGGGGGTCTGTATTGACCCCCATGAGTGACAGGGTTAATTAAGGGCTTATGGGGGTCTGTATTGACCCTCATGAGTGACAGGGTTAATGAAGGGCTTATGGGGGTCTATATTGACCCCCATGAGTGACAGGGTTAATGAAGTGCTTATGGGGGCCTGTAATGACCCCCATGAGTGACAGGGTTATTGAAGGGCTTATGGGGGTCTGTATTGACCCCCATGAGTGAAAGGGTTAACAAAGGGCTTATGGGGGTCTATATTGACCCCCACGAGTGACAGGGTTAATTAGGGGTTTATGGGGGTCTGTATTGAGTGAGGGGGTTAATTAAGTGCTTATGGGGGTCTGTATTGATCCCCATGAGTGACAGGGTTACTGAAGGACATATGAGGGTCTATATTGATAGTGTATTTATTATTTTTTTTTATAACGGGTCCTTTAAGGACCTTTACGGTCCTTTAAGGACCCGTAACGCAAAACATTTTGACATTTCATTGCAGTGGGGGTCCCCTATCGCCTGCTATCAGGACCCCCACTGCGATGGTTAATGTGGGGTTAATGCAGGGCTCCGAGCTTATCTCGGATCCCATGGGGTTAATGCGGGTTTCCGAGCTTATCTCGGATCCGTTCGTGGGCAAGTTGTTAGTGGCTGGGCTTTGAGCCTCGTTTTCCTTTTTTTGGCTGACATTTTTTCTCTTGCTTAGGGTGTTTTCGTGTATCTGAACTCACGAATTTGGACTTAAATGGAGGTGTAACTTAACTTTCAGAGATCCTGGGTGAGTATTTGGTGTGTTTTGACTGTTGTTAGGTGCGCGCTCTTCTGCGGTTATGGACGTATTTTTTCGTGTGTGTGGGTGTTTGTGCCGTTAGTCGAAGTTGTGCGTGTGTGTTTTTAACCGAGTTTGAGGAGCCTTTGAGCCTCCATCTCCGCAAATGCGGACCCTCGCTTTGCGAGGGTCCAAATTTGTGGACAAACACAGGGATGCAGTTCAAGCGTGAGCAACGGCTCGTATGCTCACAACTATATATGTGACTGGCGACTTGCCCCTCAAAAAATGACGGTCAATAAAAGAAAGTGTTGAAATGCTGTTTGTCACACAATGTGAGTGTACTTTGTGCATTAAGTAACTAAATTCATCAAAAAGCAGAAATCTACATTACATAAAATAAGAAAAACTAAAATCACCAAAAATAAAAAATGTACATTACAGAACAAAAAAAAAACCTAAGTCACAAAAAATAAAAAAGGAACATTACAGAAAATAACAAAATACATTACAACCCCCCCCCCCCCCTCACTACAACATTTAAAAAAAAATTACACTCCTGAAAATGAAATACATATAATACATACATATAATACAATACAACACAATTAAATAACATACAATACAACACAATTAAATACAATACAACACAATTATATGCAACACAATTAAATACAATACAATTCAATTAAATACAATACACCCCTAATATACATGCCACTATTTAATATACATGCCACTATCTAATATACATGCCACTATCTAATATACATGCCACTATATAATGTAATATACATCCCACTATCTAATATACAATACTATCTAATAATACATCCCCCTATCTATCTATCTATCTATCTATCTATCTATCTATCTATCTATCTATCTATCTATCTAATATACAATACATGCTATCTATATATATATATATATATATATATATATAGCTACCCTAATTGTAAGCTACAATAAAATAATTAAGACCACTTACCTTTGAGATGTTTCTTCAGATCAGCAACCTACGTAAAAAAGATTAAAAAAATTAAACACGTTTACATGAAATAACTAAACATTCTAAACATTCTAAATATTCTAAATATTATACTCACCTTTCCAGCATGTCCCGTTCCAGCATGTCAGGTCCCAGCATGTCACGTCCTCCATGTTCCATCGTCCATCTTTGCGTCTTGTCCGGCGCTACTCCTGTAAAAAAAAACATGTCTCCGGCCTCCTCCTCTTCTCTGGAAGCATCCGCGCATGAAAAAAAAAATTACACACATCCGCCCTGGCGGATGTCACTGACGCTAATGACCTTCCTATGCAGTGTTCCAGAGTAAAATTGGCAATGGCGGCTTCTGATTGGCTGAAAAGGCTGTCTATCAAATTCAGCCAATGAGAAGACCCCATTTGTTAACCAATGAAAAAAGTATACACCCCAAAATACAACAGTGATTGGATAACACACCTGTCAATCTTTATTTGAACCAATCCCAAGGCTTTATTGCCATGAGCCAAACACAATGGAATATACCCCCATGTACTGATTGGTGAAGACATCTGCGCCTTCCCAATGGCTGTAATATTGATTGATATTAACAGTAGCCAATGAGAATGCGCAAATCCTTCACCAATCAGTACGTGAGGGTGTATTCCATTGTGATTGGCTGAAGGCATCTGCGCCCTGTGATTGGTTTAAATAAAGATTGACAGGTGCATTATCCAATCAGAGTGGGCTTTTAGGGTATATCCCTTTGTGATTGGTTCACACATTGGCGCCTCCTGATTGGGTGAATTTGACAGCGTTTTCAACCAATCAGAAGGCGCCATTGCTTATTTTCTTCCGGAAAAGTCTCCTGGAGCCTCATTAGAGTCGGGGATGTCCGGGAGTGCAGGTGTAAGTATATATATATATTTTTTTTTATACAGGGCATGGCAGAAGAGGATCTGGAGGAGGCCGGATACATCGCGGGGAGGTAAGTAGAATGTAGATTATGTTTATTTTATTTTGATGTACAGTATGTATATTATTGTTGTGTTTTTTTTAACAGGTGCCGCGCCGGAGAAGGATTGAAAGAATAAGGACGGGATGTGCCGCAAAGGTGAGTAGAATATTTAGAATGTATAGAATGTATAGAATGTTTATTTTAGAACTATAAACGTGTTGCACTAGATTTATTTTTTTTTTTTGTAGGTGGCTGATCCCAATGGATATCTGCAAAGGTAAGTGGTCTTAATTATTTCATTTTACCTTAGACTTAGATTAGTTAATATATAGATAGCATTTATTGTATGTTAGCTAGGGGTATGTGTTTTATATAGATAGCATAGGATGTATTGTAGATAGATTGTGGTATTTATTTAGATAGAATGGGGATGTATTATTATATAGATAGGATGTATATTAGATTATGCTATTCAGATAGATTAAGTGATGTATATTAGATAGGGGTGTATTGTATTGTAATTGTATGTATTTGTATTGTATGTATTTGTATTATATGTATTTCCTTTTCAGGTGTGTATTTTTTTTTCTGTAGTGACAGGGGAGTTGTAATGTGTTTTTTTTATTTTCTGTAATGTTCCTTTTTTATTTTTTGTGCCTTAGGTTTTTTATTTTCTGTAATGTAGTTTTTTTTGTGAGTTAGGTTTTTTATTTCATGTAATGTAGATTTTTTTTGGGTGACTTTAGGCTTTTTTATTTTCTGTAATTAGAGTGGTGGGGGTTAATAGGGGGTAGGTAGTGTAGATGTTAATAGGTTAGTGTAGAGGGTGTTTAGTTGATATTTTATGTTTTATTGGGGGTGGTATAGTGCAGTATAGTGTTTATACTTAGTGTCATGATGGTCCTTGAGGACCATCATGGCACTTATGGGGTTAATGTAGAGTTGTAACAGGCCCATAATGGTGTTAATATACCCTTATGCGGCTGATGGGGTTAAATAGAGGCTTATGGGGGTCTGTATTGACCCCCATGAGTGACAGGGTTAATGAAGGGCTTATGGGGGTCTGTATTGACCCCCATGAGTGACAGGCTTAATGAAGGGCTTATGGGAGTCTCTATTGACCCCCATGAGTGAAAGGGTTAATGAGGGTTTTATGAGGGTCTGTATTGACCCCCATGATTGACAGGGTGACAGTGTATATATTTTTTCTTTTACAATGGGTCCTTTAAGGACCTTTACGGTCCTTTAACGACCTGTAACACGGGAATTTTGATTGCAGCAGGGGTCCCCGATCGCGTGCAATCGGGACCCCGACTGCATTGGTTAATGTGAGGTTAATGCAGGGCTCCGAGCTTATCTCGGATCCCCTGGGGTTAATGCGGGTTTCCGAGCTTATCTCGGATCCCTTCTTGGGTAAGTTGTAGGTGGCTGGGCGGTCCTGGGTCTTTGAGCCTCGTTTTCATTTTTTCGGCGGCCATTTTTTCTCTCGCTTAGGGGATTTTCGTGTGTCTGAACTCGGGAATTTGGACTTAAATGGAGGTGTAACTTCACTTTCAGAGGTCCTGGGTGCCCCCCTTGCTATGGGTAAGCTTTTTATGTAGTTTGTGTGAGTATTTGGTGTGTTTTCACTGTTTTTAGTTGCTTGCGGGTTGGCCGTTATAGTCGTATTCTTAGTGCGTGTGGGTGTTTGTTATGTTAAGGTTGGTTCCGAGGTGGGTTTAATGGCTGACCTCGCTACGCGAGGCTCGCCAGCAATGAGCGCCTGCGGCGCTCATTGCCTCATTCCCTAAGTGCTTTGCGAGGACCCGCATTTGCGGAGACGTTGGGATGCTCCAGCACCGCAAATGTGGCCCCTCGCTGTGAGCTACGCGAGCCAGCAAGCGTGAGCAACGGCTCTGGCTGGCTCGCATGCTCACAACTATATATGTACTAGCGACTTGCCCGTCAAAAAATGACGGCAATGTTATGTATATGTTTGTCAAGTTGTTTAGTTATTAACATATATTTTTGACACTTGTAAGTATTTTAATATGAACGTGTATTTTTGTAAAATGTTGATGTAATGGTTTTTTAAAATGTAATTAGTATCTGAAGAATTGTTAACTTGAATATACATTGAATGAATAGGAAAGCCAAAAGTAAAAAACCCTTTTTTAAACGTTGCAAATTTTAACATGAAGTTTAAAATATATGTATATATTTTGCCTGTGGATTTTTGCACCTTGACAACGCAACGTACAATTGACCATGTGCAAAAACTGGTTCTTCCAAGAAAATACCCACAGATTTGAAAGTTTGACCTTGTGATTTATTAATGGTCATGGCAAATGCCATAATAATGGGAAATTGTCTTCTTTGAAGTATAAAAGGGAGACTACTTTCACTTGGTGCTAAATCTATTCTTGGTATGAAAACTCTCTCTCCTCTATGGGTCCCAGTTAAAATTTCAGCATCTATAAAATGGTCCTTTAATTGTTGAACAATTAATCTTGTGCCATTGCATAGGCCTTTTTTGGGATTCATATTTCGCAGTAACATGATAATTGCACCTTTCTTTAGCTGCAAAATATGTGGTGGCATTCCAGAAGGAGTTAAAGAGTTTATGAATTCAGTGGAAAAGTTAGCCTGACTTTCATTGTCATCAGCAAGTACAGAATCAGCACTGTGATAATTTCTTTGTGGTGCATAAATTTTTTTTAAGATTTTATTATTGAGGATTAATGCATCTTTATTTTTACACGTCAGTATGACTTGGTTGGCAAGCTCGGAATATTCTTCGTTATTTATGCTCCCTTCAAATATAGCCGATATAATATCTTGTTGACAAATCATATGAGGTGGGATCTCTACAGTGTCGTCAGGTAAATTTAGTATTTTTTCTGTTCTGCCTTCTCCAATTTTAATAAGCCAATCATTGAAATCAGTTTGGCCTTCTGATCTCATATTTTGTTGCAGTTGAAGATGGGTAAAATGTTTCCATACTGTACTTGACTTTATACATGTTTCGATAATGTCAGTTCGATTTCCATGTACAACAACAGGTAATGTTTGTCTAAAATCGCCACCCAACAACATTACCTTTCCACCAAATGGAAAAATATTATCCATGACTTCACGAAGCAAACGGTCAATACATTGGAGGGCATAGCATGACATCATTGTGGCCTCATCTATTATAATTAATTTACATTTCTTCAATTTCTTTGCTTGTAAGGATGTCATGCGAATATCTGACACAGAATTTTCTAAAATAGGCACTGGCAGTTTAAATCCACTATGAACAGTTCTTCCACCTTCTAATAAAAGTGCAGCAATTCCAGTAGTGGCAAACGCCATTGCTATTTTTCCTTGTGCTCGTACTGAACTCATTAATAAATTGTACAAATATGTTTTTCCTGATCCGCCAGGTCCATCAAGATAGAAATAACGCTCTGTCACCATGTCATCATCTATAGCATTTTTAATGGCATGAAATGCTTGCAATTGTAGTGTATTTAAAGTTGCAAGTCTTTCTTCTGTTCTTTCTGCTTGTAGTTGAATGTCATAGTCTTCAAAGTTAATGTCATCTATAAGACCTGGATCAGGCAAATTAAAACTTGCACAACTTAATCCATGAGTTAAAAAGACTTCTTGGATTTCCATTAACGCTTTTAAGTGTGCAATGGGTTCATTGTATCGTCGCATAAAGTCTTCAGCCATATTACTTTTAAAAGTCTCCCACAAAGCTAATGCATTTGGAGCATTTGAGAAGATACAAATAAAAGCAAATTGTTCTCTCATCTGTCGTGGCATTTGACATTGTGCTGCTTCTTCTAAGCATCTTTCCCACTCTGTATCATCAGCGAGTAAGTTTCTATGTCTTGCAGCTAAATGGAAGGATTCATATACAATGTCATTAACAGTTCTTAATTGTTCAAAACTTTGTGCTCCAGGAACATTTAAAAGTAATATCCGTAAGCAAAAACGTTCAACATCTCTTGGACTGACTGTGTAAATTCTTGGAATAATTTTATTGCCTCTGGTTTTTCTTGGTCTCCATAATCCATTCACAAAAACATAGTGATATGGAATTTCAATATATAAGTATTGTGTTGCTTCAGCATCAGTGGAATTTAATGCAAACCATGCAGTTAGTGTAGTGTGACGATCTTCACTTTGGGCCAATGCATTCATTTCATTTCCAGCATGGAAATAGACTAAATGTCGTTGTGGCAAATGTACTGCTAACCTATATACTGCATGTGATCTATCATGCATTTCAAATTTTAAAAGCCGCCACATAGCTTCTGGCGCACTGACATAGCGAGCATCTACATGAGATGCAAGTTCATCATGTACTAACTCACTACTTTCAGGGTTGTCTGCACTTTTGACGACTACAGTAGCTGCATCGTAACCTTTGTAAATATATTTGTAGACATATTTAATGGATTTGATGGAAGTGCAGGCTTCTACGTTGATGTGGGCGTTGTACTTCATGAGTAAATGTGGATTGTAGGGTACTACATATCTATTGTCCACTTTTTTCCCACGAATAATGGCACTATCTCCTTCTCTTCTTTTATAAAGTGGATATCCATCACAATTGGCATAGGTTTTGTCTCTATAATCTTTGGGAAATTCTTTGGAACATTTATTATTTTCCATACATGGTGATTGTGGATTAAGGTCACCACAGGGTCCATGAATCATGCGATGAGTAACAATCTCATATAGTCTACCATATAGTTCTGGATCTGGTAGTTCAGCAACAATGACTGCATCCACTTTGTCTGAAGTATCTAATTTATCTTTTTCTTGAAGTATTATTAGAAGATGTGCATGTGGAAGGCCTCTTTTTTGAAATTCAATGGTATATACATAAGCAAGACATTTGCCAAATAACTGATTTATAGTGAAGTCACGTATTAATTCATTTAATTTAATCTTAAAAACTCTGGCTACTAAATCTGGTCGATCTGAAGCAGTTTGTCCAAGAAGTAGATTTAGTGTAATTTCTGGCCATTGTGGATTACATGTAAATGTCACAAATAAATCGGGTTTGCCAAATTTTGTCACAATAGCCATAGCATCATTGTATCTTTCTCTCATATTCCGAGGAGATCCTTGAAAGGAAGATGGTAAAATGATGGCTTTGCCAGCTGTCATGTCTCTGCTTGTAGCCACGTCAGCAACATAGTCCATGAGTCCAGAATATTGTTCTACACGGAGTTTATCTTGTTGATATTTGATAAAGTTTAAATTATTTGCCTCAACTTGCAAATATGAATCAATAATCCATTGTTGTGTTAGTTTCCCACCACATAAAATTGGATTAAATACATTGCGAATGGCAATTTGAGCTACTTTAAATTCAAGCATAGAAACATTATTTCGGATTCTGGCTTTAGCATTTGGGTAGCTGGGAAGAGTTAATTTTGGTTGCCAACCTGCTTCTCCGTGTGGGAAAAAGATGGGATATGTCATTGGATCTAAATTTGGACTTAAGATACTCATATTAATGAACGGTTGCTCCTCATTTCTAGGATATATTCGTATGTCTCTTTGAAATGGTGGTTCTCCTTCATCATTGTGAAACACCATTGCAACCTCATTTGTTGTTGGCAAGTTATAACGACGTTTATCAGTATGTCTGTCTCTTTTAAGCACCATATTAACCTTCGGCATTGGTAATTGATGTGTTTGTGAATGAAGTAGTTGTTCATTTTCTACTTCTGCCAATTTTTTATAAGCTTTACTGTAGGGATTGTTGTCCATAATGTTATTTAGCTCTATGAAAACAGTGGGTAAGCATTTTTTATTTTCTTCCATCTGCATACGTTGGTCAACAGCTTCCATTGTATCTAGGACATATAGTTGAGCGAATTTTCTTTTATTTCCTTCCTCTGGATGTAAATGGGAAGTGCGATGATAAATTTGTCCTTGGACTTTAAAACAGTAAGGACCATGTCCTGGTACATTAGCAGCTAATGTTGCCCCCATGGATGCAAAGGATATGGCACTATTGTAGGATCTTATGTTTGTCTTAAAATTTTTGTAGTTTGGAAAAGTAGGTTCAGTCATAATATTTTGTAAATAAATAGGAAATTCTTTCCTTTCTGGAAGTTTGAACTTGCCTTTTTGACAACAACTAATAAATTGTCCATCTCTGGGTCTCTCCTGTTTAAAATAATAAGCCTCACAAAACTGACATTGAGTAGTCATGTCCCCACAACTATGAACCTCTACTGCTAAAGACTTGAGTAGAGGACAATTTGCAAAGCATATAGGATTTTGCCTTTCATATTCATCAGGTGAAATGTCATATAATGTTTCAACAACAGGTTCTAAATGTTTTGTTTTTTTCGTTGCTTTTCTTGGTATATGTTGTATTGTTTGAGGTAAAATGTCATCTAATGTTTCATGAAACGGTTCTAAATGCTTTGTTTTCTTTGTTGCTTTTTTTGGTATCTCTTGTCTTTTTTCTGGCAAAATGTCATCTGATGTTTGAGCAACAGGTTGTAAATGCTTTATTTTCTTTGTAGTTTTTTTTGACATATCTTTAATTTCTGCAAGTGACAGTCTTTTGCTTGCAATTCTTTTGCGTTCTTTTTCTCGTCGAATTTCCTTCTTCTCCGGTGTCTGCTGGCTGTCTGCTCTCTGTCGTCGTTCTCTAGCTTGGCGTCTTTTCTTTTCTTGTTTACTCTCATTATCAGCCATGTTAATCTGTAAAAATAAAATAATGTACCATTAGTTTATTTTGAGATGTTAAGTTGTTTTTCATGACATATAGTTATCAATAGTGTGTTAACATTTTATAGTTAATCAATTTCAATGCGTTCAATTGAATAAAAGTCTAAATAAGGGCATGAGATAATTATTTAAAGACATTTTTATTTATTAAACATGTATCCAAAAGCAAGTGTTTCAGTAACTAAAAAGGTATTTAAAAAAGGTGTTATGTCCTTATTTACAGCACTATTCAATTTGTCAAATGGCAATTAAATTAGGGTTTAGGACTGGAATGTTACAATGACAAATTGTATAGATTCTGTGTTTTTAGACTTTTTTGGACTATGCCAATTTATTTTTTAAGTTTACATTAAAGTTTGTTTTTATTGTTAAAGATTATTGGCCCTAAAAGACAAATAAGAGATAGATGATAGATATTACTTTTTATACTGTACCTTGGTTGAAGTTTGATTTCAAGCAAAATTCTTTGTTGGTCCTGTGTTGAAAGCCTTCGTCCGATGGTCTGGTCCTGTGTTGAAAGTCCTCGTCCGATGGTGTAGTCCTCTGTTGAAAGTCCTCGTCCTCTGGTGTGGTCCTCAGTTCCAACTCCTGTTCCGATGTTCTTGACGCAGTA
The DNA here is from genome assembly GCA_027410445.1 of Discoglossus pictus. Taxonomy (NCBI): domain Eukaryota; kingdom Metazoa; phylum Chordata; class Amphibia; order Anura; family Alytidae; genus Discoglossus; species Discoglossus pictus. The sequence continues at coordinate 271,293,281 of CM050166.1, read as the reverse complement.
TCTGTTATAAAATAAAAATGAAAATGTTATGTTATTTGAATGTCTTTGTATGAATGAAAAAATGGCATTATTTCTGTGTTTTTCTACAATCCTTTTTGGTGCGCCACAATTTTGGTATGCTTCTGTAGGCTATTTTCTAAGGCTTATAGGTGGTTAAACATTAAAGAAGAATATTAATTAATTTTTCTCTTTTTTTACTTGTTATACTGTACCTTGGTTGAAGTTTGATTTGAAGCAGAATCTTTGTTGGTCCTGTGTTGAAAGCCTTCGTCTGATGGTCTGGTCCTGTGTTGAAAGTCCTCGTCCAATCGTCTGGTCCTCTGTTGAAAGTCCTCGTCCGATGGTGTAGTCCTCTGTTGAAAGTCCTCGTCCAATGGTCTGGTCCTCTGTTGAAAGTCCTCGTCCGCTGGTGTGGTCCTCAGTTGAAACTCCTGGTCCGATGTTCTTGACGCAGTATCTGATATAAAATAAAAATGAAAATGTAATATTATTTTAATGTATTTGTATGAAGTAAAAAATGACATTATTTCTTTGTTTTTCTACAATCCCGTTTGGTGTCCACCACTTTTGGTATGCTTATTTAGGCCTTTTTCTAAGGCTTATAGATTGTTAAACATAAAATAAGTATCTAAATGTACTTTGGTATGTGTTTGTGTGAGTTTTCATACAATCCTGTTTGGTGCGCACCACTGTTGGTATGCTTATTTAGGCTTCTTTCTAAGGCTTATAGGTTGTTAAACATAAAATAAGAATGTAAATGTAGTTTGCTATGTGTTTGTGTGAGTTTTCATACAATCCTGTTTGGTGCGCACCACTGTTGGTATGCTTATTTAGGCTTCTTTGTAAGGCTTATAGGTTGTTAAACATTAAATAAGAATCTAAATGTAGTTTGCTATGTGTTTGTGTGAGTTTTCATACAATCCTGTTTGGTGCGCACCACTGTTGGTATGCTTATTTAGGCTTCTTTCTAAGGCTTATAGGTTGTTAAACATAAAATAAGAATGTAAATGTAGTTTGCTATGTGTTTGTGTGAGTTTTCATACAATCCTGTTTGGTGCGCACCACTGTTGGTATACTTATTTAGGCTTCTTTCTAAGGCTTATAGGTTGTTAAACATTAAATAAGAATCTAAATGTAGTTTGCTATGTGTTTGTGTGAGTTTTCATACAATCCTGTTTGGTGCGCACCACTGTTGGTATGCTTATTTAGGCTTCTTTCTAAGGCTTATAGGTTGTTAAACATAAAATAAGAATGTAAATGTAGTTTGCTATGTGTTTGTGTGAGTTTTCATACAATCCTGTTTGGTGCGCACCACTGTTGGTATACTTATTTAGGCTTCTTTCTAAGGCTTATAGGTTGTTAAACATTAAATAAGAATCTAAATGTAGTTTGCTATGTGTTTGTGTGAGTTTTCATACAATCCTGTTTGGTGCGCACCACTGTTGGTATGCTTATTTAGGCTTCTTTCTAAGGCTTATAGGTTGTTAAACATAAAATAAGAATGTAAATGTAGTTTGCTATGTGTTTGTGTGAGTTTTCATACAATCCTGTTTGGTGCGCACCACTGTTGGTATGCTTATTTAGGCTTCTTTGTAAGGCTTATAGGTTGTTAAACATTAAATAAGAATCTAAATGTAGTTTGCTATGTGTTTGTGTGAGTTTTCATACAATCCTGTTTGGTGCGCACCACTGTTGGTATGCTTATTTAGGCTTCTTTCTAAGGCTTATAGGTTGTTAAACATTAAATAAGAATGTAAATGTAGTTTGCTATGTGTTTGTGTGAGTTTTCATACAATCCTGTTTGGTGCGCACCACTGTTGGTATGCTTATTTAGGCTTCTTTGTAAGGCTTATAGGTTGTTAAACATTAAATAAGAATCTAAATGTAGTTTGCTATGTGTTTGTGTGAGTTTTCATACAATCCTGTTTGGTGCGCACCACTGTTGGTATGCTTATTTAGGCTTCTTTCTAAGGCTTATAGGTTGTTAAACATAAAATAAGAATGTAAATGTAGTTTGCTATGTGTTTGTGTGAGTTTTCATACAATCCTGTTTGGTGCGCACCACTGTTGGTATACTTATTTAGGCTTCTTTCTAAAGCTTATAGGTTGTTAAACATAAAATAAGAATGTAAATGTAGATTGCTATGTGTTTGTGTGAGTTTTCATACAATCCTGTTTGGTGGGCACCAATGTTGGTATGCTTATTTAGGCTTCTTTCTAAGGCTTATAGGTTGTTAAACATTAAATAAGAATCTAAATGTAGTTTGCTATGTGTTTGTGTGAGTTTTCATACAATCCTGTTTGTTGGGCACCAATGTTGGTATGCTTATTTAGGCTTCTTTCTAAGGCTTATAGGTTGTTAAACATTAAATAAGAATCTAAATGTAGTTTGCTATGTGTTTGTGTGAGTTTTCATACAATCCTGTTTGATGCGCACCACTGTTGGTATGCTTATTAATGTAGTTTTGTAATGCTAATAGGTTGTTAAACATAAAATAAGAATGTAAATGTAGTTTGTTATGTGTTTGTGTGAGTTTTCATACAATCCTGTTTGGTGGGCACCAATGTTGGTATGCTTATTTAGGCTTCTTTCTAAGGCTTATAGGTTGTTAAACATTAAAATAAGAATGTAAATGTAAATCCTGTTTGATGGGCACCACTTTTGTTATACTTATGTAGTGTTTTTTTCTAATGGTTATACATTGTTAAACAATCACATTTGAATGAGGCCCTCGGCCATTAAACATATTTAGGTCCTGAATCAATTGCGTTTTGACCAATTGAATAGGGCTCTATATAAGCACATAAAATATTTTTTGACAGAAGTTTTTAGTTAGTGAAGACCTATTATGTGCTTATATAAAGCCCTATTCAATTAGCCAACTCACAATTGAATAAGGCTCATGGTTCGGTTCTTTTTTATACTTAAATACTTTACCTTGATTGAAGTGTGGAATGACAGAGGGTCCCCTCCTGCCAATCTTAATCCGCCGGTCTTCTTGTAGTGTCTGTTTGAAAAATAAAGTGAAATAGTGAATTATAGAATTTTTTATTTGTATTTAACAAACCATGGCCTTTTCAGCATTTAAAGTATTTTTGTATCTTACCTCTTGTTCTTTGTTGGTGTTCTTTAAAAGGGATTGTTCTTCACAGTGCACAGTGCAAATTGTTGAAAGACGCTGTTGATGCAGAGTCTGTTTGAATATTTAAAAAAGTAGAAAGATTGAGTTTTAGGTGATCTATTGAATTGCAGTAAATTAATTTCATTGAATTATACTTCTGTAATTAATTTGAATTAACATTATTTTTTGGTGGGTGCTACACACATATGTCACATACATGAAGCACATTTCCATAGTTGAAAGTAATTTTTTTGTGTGCGTGTGACATATCAGTATACATGAATCATATTTTAATTGTTAAATTAACCTTATTTTTATTTTTGGCCAACATACATAAATGTGTGTGTGACATGTGACTATAGATGATACACATATATGTGCGTGTCACATATCAGTATACATGACTCATATTTTAATAGTATTTTAATAGTCCCAACTTATTTTTTTGTAATGTAATTTAAATGTAGTTGTTTAATTAGTTTGTTGCAGGGGCAATACACATAAATGTGCATGTAACATGTCACTATACATTATACACATAAATGTGCGTGTCACATGTCACTATACATTATACACATAAATGTGCGTGTCACTTGTCAGTATACATTATACGGCTAAATGTGCGTGTCACTTGTCAGTATACATTATACGCATAAATGTGCGTGTCACTTGTCACTATACATTATACACATAAATGTGCGTGTCACTTGTCACTATACATTATACACATAAATGTGCGTGTCACTTGTCAGTATACATTATACGCATAAATGTGCGTGTCACATGTCAGTATACATTATACGCCTAAATGTGCGTGTCACTTGTCAGTATACATTATACGCATAAATGTGCGTGTCACATGTCAGTATACATTATACGCATATATGTGCGTGTCACTTGTCAGTATACATAAACCTCTTTGTCTTCTTTAATTTTTTTTTTTGATGTCCTGTCTTGAAAATAAGTAATATATTATAGCTTACCTCTCAGTTGTAATTTGCACAATGTAAAGTAGTAAATTAGGAAAGAATTATCTTCTAAAGTTTTAGCAGCAGTTATCTCCGAAGTCACTCTGTTCATCACCTGAGGAGAAATGTATTTTTCTCTGTCAAATAGACAGTATTTATAAACTTGTAGAACATTCTGGAAAGTTAGACCGTTAGAACGTAATACGCATGCGCTATTTGCGTTCCAGCTTACAATTTGCGTTCCATCCGCCATTTTGTGCGTAGTAGTGTTTAAAATGGTGTTTAATATGAGTGTGATCCGTTCCGCATAGTATGAGTTTCATTATTGCGAGTAAGTGTAGTATAGTTACGTCTGGAGCCTCGTTTTCGTTTTGTTCGGCGGCCATTTTTTCTCTCGCTTAGCCGATTTTCGGTCGTTTAAACTGTTTGTTTTCACTTAAATGGACGTGTAAATGAACTTTTGGAGGTGCCGGATGCCCCCCCGTGCTGTAAGTAAGCTTTTTATGTGTTTGTTGTGTTTCTTTCTTGTGTTTGTGATGTTTTGATGCGCGGCGGTTGGAATGGGTCTTTCGCGGCCGTATTTTTTTCCGATGCGGCCGTATTTTGTTGCGAGTAAGTGTAGTGTAGTTACGTCTGGAGCCTCGTTTTCGTTTTGTTCGGCGGCCATTTTTTCTCTCGCTTAGCCGATTTTCGGTGGTTTAAACTGTTTGTTTTCACTTAAATGGACGTGTAAATGAACTTTTGGAGGTGCCGGATGCCCCCCCGTGCTATAAGTAAGGTTTTTATGTGTTTGTTGTGTTTATTTCTTGTGTTTGTGATGTTTTGATGCGCGGCGGTTGGAATGGGTCTTTCGCGGCCGTATTTTTTTCCGATGCGGCCGTATTTTGTTGCGATATACGCAGTTAGCTTTTACGTGTACGACGCAGTGTATTTGTTTCTAAGTCGTGTGTATGTGTGTTAAGAGCGTGTGAGGGGCCTTTTTTACTGTTTTTTTTGTTAAGTCTTGCGTCTGTGTGTCTGGGTGTAAGCGGGTGTGAGGCGACTTTGATTTTTTTTTTGTTATGAAGTTATGTGTGTGTGTATGTGTGTGTTAACACAGCCGATGTTGGGATGCTCCCACCACCGCAAATGCGGACCCTCGCTTCGCGAGGATCCGCATTTGCGGGGACGTTGTTTGTTTTTTGTTGGCTGGGCGGTTGGGTTTATTCTGTTAAAAAAGTCGTGTGTGTGTATGTGTGTGTTAACACAGCCGACGTTGAGCCTCCACAACCGCAAATGCGGGCCCTCGCTTCGCGAGGACCCGCATTTGCGGCGAACTGCGTCCCTCGCTTCGCGAGGGACGCAGTTTCTTCAAGCGTGAGCAACGACTTGGGTTTTTGTTGGCTGGGCGGTTGGGTTTATTCTGTTACAAAAGTCGTGTGTGTGTATGTGTGTGTTAACACAGCCGACGTTGAGCCTCGACAACCGCAAATGCGGGCCCTCGCTTCGCGAGGACCCGCATTTGCGGCGAACTGCGTCCCTCGCTTCGCGAGGGACGCAGTTCTTGCGGGCTCGCTACGCGAGCCCGCAAGCGTGAGCCGACGTTGAGCCTCGACAACCGCAAATGCGGGCCCTCGCTTCGCGAGGACCCGCATTTGCGGCGAACTGCGTCCCTCGCTTCGCGAGGGACGCAGTTCTTGCGGGCTCGCTACGCGAGCCCGCAAGCGTGAGCAACGACTCGTACGCTCACAACTATATATGTGATTTAGCATATATTATGCACCCTGTTTTAAACCTCTTGCTTGTCCAGGGATTTTATTTTATTCCCTTTTATTAAACCGGAGGCATATATAAATTATTTGTAGCCTGTTTATGAAAGCACTTAGTTTTATTGATGTTCATTCCCCTATTTATGTCTCATTTCTATTTGTTAATCTTAATTTTGATAGATATTAGGCATAATAGGAGAAGGTTTTTTACATTCAATAAAGTAATAGAAACATTGTGAATGAAACATGATCTGTTTCATGCTAGACAACATATTTATATTGAACTCACAGGGCACTGCTTTATTTACGGCTTACTTCCTGGTTATTGAAATGAAATGGAGGCATATGGGCATGACACATCATCACGTGACCAGTTGCCCTAGCAACGCAGACACTCCAGACATAGACAGCTGGGTGCAATCAACACACCGGGAAGCAAGGAAAATTACCCTGTCTAGAGAATATGTGCCATGCCCAAAGGTAGGAGTATCAGATGTTTTTTAACTTCAGATGATCACATATATACTTGTGAGCATACGAGTTGTTGCTAATGCTTGCAGGCTCGCGCAGAGAGCCCGCAAGAACTGCGTCCCTCGCGAAGCAAGGGATGCAGTTCCCTGCAAATGCGGATCCTTGCAAAGCGAGGGTCCGCATTTGCGGTGGTGGAGCATCCCACGTCGGCTGTGTTTGTCAGCAAATCGCGAGGGTCCGCATTTGCGGTGGTGGAGCATCCCACGTCGGCTGTGTTTGTCCGCAAATGCGTCCCCTCGCTTCGGGAGGGGCCGCATTTGCGGTGGTGGACTATCCAACCAACGTCGGCAGTGTTGTTAACACACACACACACAGCTTAGAAAAAAATCAACTGCATTGTACACGTAAAAAAACAACTGCGTCCCTCGCAAAATATATACGGCCGCCTCGCAAAAAAATACGGCTGTGAAACGACCCATTCCAAACAGGCAAAACCGGGCGAAAACAGCGCGCATGAAAACATCAGAAACACAAGAAATAAACACAACGAACACATAAAAAGCTTACTTACAGCAAGGGGGGGGGGGCATCCGGCACCTTGAAAAGTTAATTTACACGTCCATGTAAGTCCAAAAAACGAGTTTAAACTGCCGAAAAATTACCTAAGCAAGAGAAAAAATGGCCGCCGAACAAAACGAAAACGAGGCTACAGACGTAACTATACTACAGTGACTCGCAAAACTGAAACACATACTATGTGGCACATACCACACTGATATTAACCACCATTTTGAAAACAACTGGGCATAAAATGGTGGATGGAACGCAAATTGTAAGCTGGAACGCAAATAGCGCATGCGTATTGCGTTTTAACGGTCTGAGGCACTTGAAAGTTTATAAATACTGCCTACTTTCCAGAAAATTCTACATTTCTACTCAGGTGATGAACGGAGTGACTGGATAGTTAACTGCTGCTGTTACTTGAGAAGAGAATTGTTTCCTAATTTCCTACTTTACATTGTGCAAATTACAACTGAGAGGTAAGCTATAATATATTACATTTTATTATCAAGACAGGACAAAAAAAACAACAACTTTAACTATGAAACTGTGATTCATGTATAGTGACATGTGACACGCACATTTATGTGTACAGCCCCTACAACAAACTAATCTTAACCCAAACTAATTAAACAAGTATATTTAAATTACTTAAAAAAAAACAACTTTAACTATGAAAATGGGATTTATGTATAGTGATATGTGACACGCACATATATGTGTATCATGTATAGTGACATGTCACACAGACATTTATGTGTGTAGGCCCTAAAACAAACTAATGTTAATTGAAACTAATTAAACAATTATATTTAAATGACATTAATTTACTTCAACTCATAGCAAAAAATAATATGATACTAATACATATGGAACCTGAAGCTGAATCTTTCCGTTTTCTTACTATTCAGACTCTGCATCAACAGCGTCACTCAAGAATTTGCACCGTGCACTGTGAACCAGAATCCATTTTAAAGAACACCAAGGAAAAAGAAGAGGTAAGATAGAAAAATACATTACATGTTGAAAAAGACCATGCTTCGCTAAATCAAAAAGAAGAAATATATAATTAACCATTTCACTTTCTTTTTTTAAACAAACACTACAAGAAGACTGGCGGATTAAGATTGCCAGGAGGGGACCCTCTGTCATTCGGACAAGAACAACACTTCAATCAAGGTAAAGTATAACAAGTAGAAAAAATAAAGGAACTATATATGTTTAATGGCCGCCAATATAACAATTTCAAGTAAAATAAAATAAAAAATACATATAAATTGAATAAGGAACTAAACACAGTTCAACAAAAACACATAGATATGTAAATTAAGATTATTCTTTACTGTTTAAGAACCTATAAGCCTTACAAAGAAGCCTAAATAAGCATACCAAAAGTGGTGGACACAAAACAGGATAATGCTAAAAACATTGCCATCATATCCAAAATAGGAAAAACATTCATTTTCAATGTACAAAAACATTTAACCTTCATAAAAAAGACTAATTAAGCAAATAAAGTATGCAACATATAGTAGACACAAAATAGGATTCTACCAAAAATTACACAGACACGTAGCAAAGTAAATTAATATTAATCTTTAATGTTTAAGAACCTATAAGCCTTACAAAGAAGCCTAAATAAGCATACCAAAAGTGGTGGACAGAAAATAGGATAATGCTAAAAACATAGCCATTATTTCCAAAATAGGAAAAAAAAAAAAAATTTTTAATGTATAACAACATTTAATCCTCATAAAAAAGAATAATTAAACAAATAAAGTATGCAACATATGGTGGACACAAAACAGGATTGTACCAAAAATCACACAAACACATAGAAAAGTAAATTAATATTCTTCTTTAATGTTTACGAACCTATAAGCCTTACAAAGAAGCCTAAATAAGCATACCAAAAGTGGTAGACACAAGACAGGATTGTACCAAAAATCACACAAACACATAGCAAAGTAAATTAATATTCTTCTTTAATGTTTAAGAACCTATAAGCCTTACAAAGAAGCCTAAATAAGCATACCAAAAGTGGTGGACACAAAACAGGATAATGCTAAAAACATTGCCATCATATCCAAAATAGGAAAAACATTCATTTTCAATGTACAAAAACATTTAACCTTCATAAAAAAGACTAATTAAGCAAATAAAGTATGCAACATATAGTAGACACAAAATAGGATTGTACCAAAAATTACACAGACACATAGCAAAGTAAATTAATATTAATCTTTACTGTTTAAGAACCTATAAGCCTTACAAAGAAGCCTAAATAAGCATACCAAAAGTGGTGGACAGAAAATAGGATAATGCTAAAAACATAGCCATCATATCCAAAATAGGAAAAAAAAAAATTCAATGTATAACAACATTTAATCCTCATAAAAAAGAATAATTAAGCAAATAAAGTATGCAACATATGGTGGACACAAAATAGGATTGTACCAAAATCACACAAACACATAGAAAAGTAAATTAATATTCTTCTTTAATGTTTAAGAAACTATAAGCCTCACAAAGAAGCCTAAATAAGCATACCAAAAGTGGTAGAAACAAAATAGGATTGTACCAAAAATCACACAAACACATAGCAAAGTAAATTAATATTCTTCTTTAATGTTTAAGAACCTATAAGCCTTACAAAGAAGCCTAAATAAGCATACCAAAAGGGGTGGACTAAAAGATAGGATAATGCTAAAAACATAGCCATCATATCCAAAATAGGAAATATATTCATTTTCGATGTACAAAAACATTTAACCTTCATAAAAAAGACTAATTAAGCAAATAAAGCATGCAACATATGGTAGACACAAATAGGATTGTACCACAAATTACACAAACACATAGCAAAGTAAATTAATATTATTCTTTAATGTTTAAGAAGCTGTAAGCCTTACAAAGAAGTCTAAATTAGCATAGCAAAAGTGGTGGACACAAAACTGGATAATGCTAAAAACATTGCGATCATATCCAAAATAAGAGAAACATTAATAATTACAGTATAAAAAAGGGATAACTGGAATATACAAATACAATTAAAGTATTTTTAAAAGGTTGCACAAAAAACAGCATAGCAGAAAAATTCACCATAACAGATACAATAGACAAAAATAATGAAATATGTTATTCATTACAAATACATTCAAATCAAATAACATTTACATTTTTCTTTTACAACAGACACTGCGTGAAGACCATCGGACGAAGACTTTCAACAGAGGACCAACAAAGATTCTGCTTGAAATCACACTTCAACCAAGGTACAGTATAACAAGTAAAAAAAGAGACAACTAAATAAACATGTTTGCTCTGCATCCATGTCAATAGAATAAAAATAATAATAATAACCACTAACTATGGCCCTCATTCAATTGCAATTTTCCTAATTGAATAGGGGTCTAAATAAGCACATAACATATTTTTTTGAAAGAAATTTTTACTTAGTAAACATCTATCCAAAAGCAAGGTTTACACTAACTAAAAACTTATTTGAAAAAAATATGTTATGTGCTTATTTAGAGCACTATTCAATTGGCCAAATCGTAATTGAATGAGGGCCTATAACTTTTAGCAAAATATAACTGACACATTTCTTATTTACCTCGTATTTGTCTTTTATGGACAATAATGTTTAACAGTAAATCCAAACTTAAATCTAGCCCCCCAAAAAAAGAAAACAGCATAGTCCACAAAAGTCTCAAAACACACAAATAAAAAAATAAAATTTGTCATTCTAAATTACCAGTTGTAATGTACAAAATTAAGCATAAAACCTAAACACAGACATAAAATAGAATACTACAACAAATAGTACTAACACCCCAAGAAAAAATAAAAACAAATAATTGCCCAAATATATAAGCATTTAAATAAAATATCAAAATACTCTTATGACAATCCCCTGTAGTAAAAATTACAAAGAATAATTTTTGCCCTCTACTATGCCTGTAAGTTAAAAGTACAACAAAAAAAGAAATTGCCAAAACAACTAAAATATAAATTTCAATTAACACTAGACACCTACTACATGTCGAAGAAGGTATAGTGTCAGTTCCTTGAGTGTGCTGTTCATGTAAGGTAAAAATTACAACGTACGACAGAAAGTAAGACCAAAAAAATAAAAAACACTTATTTAACAATACAAAGAAAGTACAGCTACAATGAACTACAAGCATATATAAACAAACTGTTGATAATAAAAAATGTAAAAAACAAACTTAACATCTCAAACTAAACTAATTATACATTATTTTCTTTTACAGATTAACATGGCTACTAACGATAGCAAACAAGAAAAGAAAAGACATCAAACTAGAGAAAGACAAGAGAGATGGGCGAACCAGCAGACACCAGAGGAGAAGGAATTTCGACGAGAAAAAGAACGCATAAAAGAATTGCAAGCAAAAGACTATCAGCTGCAAAAATTAAAGATACACCAAAAAAAGCTACGAAGCAAACAAAGGATTTAGAACCTGTTCCTCAAACATCACATGACATTTTACCGGAAAAAATAAAAGAGATACCAAAAAATGCCACAAAAAAAAATAAAGCATTTAGAACCTGTTCCTGAAACAATACATGACATTTTACCTAAACCAATAAAAGATATACCAAGAAAAGCCACAAAAAACAAAGCATTTAGAACCTGTTGTTGAAACATCACATGACATTTCACCTGATGAATTTGAAAGTCAAACTGATATATGCTTTGCAAATTGTCCTTTACTCAAGTCGTTAGTTACCCAAATGCTAAAGCCGAAATAATGTTTCTATGCTTGAATTTAAAGTAGCTCAAATTGCCATTCGAAATACATTTAATCCAATTTTATGTGGTGGAAAACTAACACAAAAATGGATTACTGATTCCTATTTGCAAGTTGAGGCCAATAATTTAAACTTTATAAAATATCAACAAGATAAGCTACCTGTAGAACAATATTCTGGACTAATGGACTATGTTGTTGTGGTGGCTACAAGCAGAGACATGACAGCTGGCAAAGCCATCATTTTACCATCTTCCTTTCAAGGATCTCCTCAAAATATGAGAGAAAGATACAATGATGCTATGGCTATTGTCACCAAATTTGGCAAACCCGATTTATTTCTTACATTTACATGTAATCCACAATGGCCAGAAATTACACAAAATTTACTTCTTGGCCAAAGTGTTTCCGATAGACCAGATTTAGTAGCCAGAGTTTTTAAGATTAAATTAAATGAATTAATAAGTGACATCACTATAAGTCACTTATTTGGCAAATGTCTTGCTTATGTATATACCATTTAATTTAAAAAAAAGAGGCCTTCCACATGCACATCTTCTCATAATACTTCAAGAAAAAGATAAATTAGATACTTCTGACAAAGTGGATGCAGTCATTGTTGCTGAACTACCAGATCCAGAACTATATGGTAGACTATATGAGATTGTTACTCATCGCATGATTCATGGACCCTGTGGTGAGCTTAATCCACAATCACCATGTATGGAAAATAATAAATGTTCCAAAGATTTTCCAAAAGATTATAGAGACAAAACCTATGCCAATTGTGATGGCTATCCACTTTATAAAAGAAGAGAAGGAGATAGTGCCATTATTCGTGGAAAAAAAGTTGACAATAAATATGTAGTACCCTACAATCCACATTTACTCGTGAAGTATAACTCCCACATTAATGTAGAAGCCTGTACTTCCATCAAATCCATTAAATATGTGTACAAATATATTTACAAAGGCTATGATGCAGCTACTGTAGTCGTCAAAAGTGCAGACAACCCTGAAAGTAGTGAGTTAGTACATGATGAACTTGCATCTCATATAGATGCTCGCTATGTCAGTGCGTCAGAAGCTATGTGGCGGCTTTTAAAATTTGAAATGCATGATAGATCTCATGCAGTATATAGATTAGCAGTACATTTGCCACAAAGACATTTAGTGTATTTCCATACTGGAAATGAAAGTAATGCATTGGCCCAAAGTGAACTTCGTCACACTACACTAACTGCATGGTTTGAATTCAATTCCACAGATTCAGAAGCAACACAATTCTTATATATTGAAATTATATATCACTATGTTTTTGTGAATGGATTATGGAGACATAGAAAAAGCAGAGGAAATAAAATAATCCCAAGAATTTACACAGTCAGTTCAAGAGATGTTGAACGTTTTTGCTTACGGTTATTACTTTTAAATGTTCCTGGAGCACAACGTTTTGAATACTTAAGAACTGATAATGACATAGTACATGAATCCTTCCATTTAGCTGCAAGACAAAGAAACTTACTAGCTGATGATACAGAATGGGAAAGATGTTTAGAAGAAGCAGCACAATGTCAAATGCCACGGCAGATGAGAGAACAATTTGCATTTATTTGTATCTTCTCAAATGCTCCAAATGCATTAGCTTTGTGGGAGACATTTAAAAGTAATATGGCTGAAGACTTTATGCGACGATACAATGAACCCATTGCACACTTAAAAGCCTTAATGGAAATCCAAGAAGTATTTTTAACTCATGGATTAAGTTGTGCAAGTTTTAATTTGCCTGATCCAGGTCTTATAGATGACATAAACTTTGAAGACTATGACATTCAACTACAAGTAGAAAGAACAGAAGAAAGACTTGTAACTTTAAATACGTTACAATTGCAAGCATTTAATGCCATTAAAAATGCAATATATGATGACATGGTGAGCATTATTTCTATCTTGATGGACCTGGCGGAACAGGAAAAACTTATCTATATAATTTATTAATGAGTTCTGTACGAGCACAAGGTCAAATAGCACTGGCGTTTGCCACTACTGGAATTGCTGCACTTTTGTTAGAAGGTGGAAGAACTGCACATAGTGGCTTTAAACTGCCAGTGCCTATTTTAGAAACTTCTGTGTCAGATATTCGCATGACATCATTACAAGCAAAGAAATTGAAAGGGTTTTACATGTGATTATAAAACTGTGACATTTTATTCTGATATATATTGTTTTATTGTATATATGTTTTCTTGATCTTCTGTACAGTAATAAATATATTAATCTATACTATTGGGATCCTTGCGCTTTTCTCCCCCTGCATTTTCCTCTTGCCTTCCTCTGGATCAATTAACAACTAATCCGCATATTGCAGATCAGAGGAGATCTTAAAAGGTTGAACTTGATGGGCTAAACATATTTTTTCAACATAAATTAATATATAACTAAACTACAACAATAAAAATAAATGATTTTGCTGTTGAGGTGACAGATACATTTTAACTCTCCTTATTAATATATTATTTAGAGACTAATTTCTCTAAATAATCACCTTATCAAGTCATGTTATAATGGCTTGAACTCCAATGTACAGCAGTGCAGCAACCATTTGAGGCAAATATATAGTGACTGCCAGTGACAAATATGGCCACAGCAACTACACTACACACACAGTAAAACAGAACTTACCTTCTTCAGGTGATAAATAACCAGTGATACCAGACGTCAGTATTCAGGACTAAGATACATTTTATTCTTATTAAAATATGTATTAATATATATTCAAAAGTAAGAATCATTTAAACTAAGAATATGAGAAATGTGGTGAACTGTCAGTTTTCATTTAAGAAGAAAAAAATCACACTGCAGCAAGCTAAAGACACACCCTTTAATATACATAAAAAAAAAAGTAGCAACCCCTTTACTAGTGATGTTGCGAACATCAAATTTTCGGTTCGCGAACCGCGGACGCGAATTCCATCAAATGTTCGCGAACAGGCGAACATCGGCGAACCGCCATAGACTTCAATGGGCAGACGAATTTCAAAACCCACAGGGACTCTTTCTGGCCACAATAGTGATGGGAAAGTTGTTTCAACGGGACTTACACCTGGACTGTGGCATGCCGGAGGGGGATCCATGGCAAAACTCCCACGGAAAATTACATAGTTGATGCAGAGTCTGGATTTAAGCCATAAAGAGCATAAATCACCTAACATTCCTAAATTCCATTCCTAAATTGTTTGGAATAACATGCTTTAAAACATCAGGTATGATGTTGTATCGATCAGGTAGTGTAAGGGTTACACCCGCTTCACAGTAACAGACCAATATCCCCGTTTAATGCACCGCAAACAACCGCAAACAGTCCCTTTGCACAACCGCAAACTTCCCATTTGCACAAGGTTGGATACCAAGCTAGCCATGTCCCGTTCCTTGTCCTCACTGATGTCATTGAATGTCTCTTCCTCCACCCAGCCACCAAGGGTCCCCGAAAGGGGACAACAAGCCCCCTGGGACGCCTGCTGTGTTTGGTCTTCCACCTCCTCAAAAAGCCACCTTCCTCCTCTGATCCCTCTTCTTCAGACTCCCAGACTCTGGGGGCTTCCACTGCCCAGTATGGAAGATTATACACAGGTCAGAGTCTGGGGGCTTCCCCTGCCCAGCATGGAATATTATACACAGGTCAGAGTCTGGGGGCTTCCACTGCCCAGCATGGAATATTATACACAGGTCAGAGTCTGGGGGCTTCCACTGCCCAGCAAGGAATATTATACACAGGTCAGAGTCTGGGGCCTTCCACTGCACAGCATGGAAGATTATACGCGTTGCCTCTGTCTGCGTTATTATAAGGTGTGTACTGTTAAGTTGTGCTATTCCTATCGGTTTAATCCCAGTTACGTCCACTATTAGGGAACGTGTATATGGCATGGATTTTTGGAACAGGGAGATGGAAAAAGATGCCTACTTCAAATTTGGGGCACTGCACGTGCAATCTAAGGTGCCACCAGATAGGATGGTTGTATTAAGTTGTAATACTCATTCATAGGACTTAAAGAGCTCTGCATGTCCTCCATCAACAACACGTCTGTAAAGCGTCCTCTCCTTGCCGGCGTGGTCGTGGGAGGAGGAGGATTATGTTCACCTCTTCCGCTGATAGATTGCCTTTGTGCTGTGACATCACCCTTAAACGCTGTGTAAAGCATACTTTTTAATTTATTTTGGTAGTGCTGCATCCTTTCCGACTTGTGGTAATTCGGTAATCTTTCAGGACACTTTCTGCTTATACTGGTCTAGTAGCGTGGACAGGTACAGTACAGGTCGTTCTCCTTCATCCTTTTTATACGAGGGTCCCTCAACAGGCACGACAGCCTGAATGACCCCATTTGCACAAGGTTGGATGCCGAGCTAGTCATGTCCCGTTCCTCGTCCTCAGTGATCTCACTGAAGGTATGTTCTTCCCCCCAGCCACGTACAACACCACTGGTACCAGATAGGTGACAACGAGCACCCTGGATGCCTGTTGTGGTTGGTCTTCCTCCTCCTCCTCAAAGCCACATTTCTCCTCTGACTCCTCTTCCTCACAATCCTCTTCCAGCGTTGCTGCAGGTCCAGCAGGCGATGCTGATAAGGCTGTTTCTGGCGGTGATGGTGACCACAACTTTTTCTCTTCAAGCTCATTTACGGCTTGATCCAGCACTCTTCGCAGGGCACGCTCCAGGAAGAAAACAAATGGTATGATGTCGCTGATGGTGCCCTGGGTGCGACTGAACAGGTTTGTCACCTCTTCAAAAGGATGCATAAGCCTACAGGCATTGCGCATGAGCGTCCAGTAACGTGGCAAATAAATCCCCAGGTCAGCAGAGGTGGTCCTAGCACCGCGGTCATGCAAATAATCGTTAACGGCCTTATCTTGTTGGAGCAGGCGGTCGAACATTAGGAGTGTTGAATTCCAACGTGTCGGGCTGTCTAAAATCAAGCTCCTCGCTGGCATGTTGTTTCGCCGCTGGATATGTGTAAAGTGTGCCATGGCCCTATAGGAACGCCTGAAATGGGCACACACCTTCCTGGCCTGCTTCAGGACGTCCTGTAACCCTGGGTGCTTATGCACAAAGCGTTGTAAAATCAGATTACACACATGTGCCATGCACGGCACATGTGTCAACTTGCCCAAATTCAATGCCGCCAACAAATTTCTTCCTTTGTCACAAACCACTTTGCCGATCTCCAGTTGGTGCGGAGTCAGCCACTGATCCACCTGTGCATTCAGGGCGGACAGGAGTGCTGTTCCGGTGTGACTCTCTGCTTTCAGGGAAGTCAACCCCAAGACGGCGTGACACTGTGGAATAGTACCTGTGGAGCTGTGGGGGGTGCCGTTGATGTGGAGCAAGACATAGCAGCAGCAAAAGAGGACTCAGTCGAGGAGGTTATGGAAGAGGATGGAGTAGGAGGAGTAGAGGAGGTGGCAGCAGGCCTGCCTGCAAGTCATGGCGGTGTCACCAACTTCTCTGCAGAGCCACGTATTCCATGCTTGGCAGCCGTCACCAGGTTTACCCAATGCGCAGTGTAGGTGATATACCTGCCCTGACCATGCTTTGCAGACCAGGTATCCGTGGTCAGATGGGCCCTTGCTCCAACACTGTGTGCCAGAGATGCCATTACTTCCTTTTGCACAATCGAGTACAGGTTGGGGATTGCCTTTTGTGCAAAGAAATTTCAGCCGGGTACCTTCCACTGTGGTGTCCCAATAGCTAAATTTTTTTTGAATGCCTCAGACTCCACCAGCTTGTATGGTAAAAGCTGGCGGGCTAAGGGTTCAGACAAGCCAGCTGTCAGTTGCCGGGCAAGGGGGTGACTTTGTGACATTGGCTTCTTACGCTCAAACATGTCCTTGACAGACATCTGACGGTGGGCAGATGTGCAGGGACTGCTCAGGGCGAGACACGGAGTGGCGGATGGTTGAAAAGGGGCAAGCAGGGCAGCAGTGGTTGACGTGGCTGAAGATGCTGGACCAGGAGGAGGATGGCGGCTTTGACTTTGTGTGCTGCTTGTACTGAAGTGTTGATCCCATAGGCGTTTGTGATGTGACATCATGTGCCTTCGCAAAGAAGTTGTACCTAGGTGGGTGTTGGACTTCCACAACTCAGTTTCTTTTCGCATAGGTTGCAAATGGCATCACTGTTGTCAGAGGCAGACACACAAAAAAATTGCCACACTGCTGAGCTCTGCATTCTGGTGGTGGCAAAAGCATGCGTTGACTGGCGTGCTGTCTGGCTGACCCCGGGTGCCGATGCATGCTGTTTGACTGTGCCACTAGCTACTTTCGACGACCTCCCGCTGCTTCCAACTCGTCTCCTCCTCCTCTCTGTCTCCCCATCTGAACTTTCCTCCTTTTCTTCTTCTCTTATAGCGGGCACCCACGTGACATCCACGGAAGCATCGTCATCATCAACCGCTTCACTTGTATCTGACAACTCAACAAAGGAAGCAGCACCGGGTACAACATCATCATCATCATCAGACCCTACGTCCATGTGTGTAATGCTGCCTGACTGGGACATATCCCTGTTACCTACATCCTCTGGCACTAATGTTTGTGCATCACTCATTTCTTCCAACGGATCTGTAAATAACTCTGCTGACTGATCAAGTGAAGCGGCTGTGGTGCTA
This sequence comes from Discoglossus pictus, assembly GCA_027410445.1. Lineage (NCBI taxonomy): Eukaryota > Metazoa > Chordata > Amphibia > Anura > Alytidae > Discoglossus > Discoglossus pictus. Next base: position 271,274,970 of record CM050166.1, on the reverse strand, counting down.
GTGTTGGTGGTGGCGGCAGGCGGGCGAGTGGTAACTGGAGAGGTGTCCGAAGCTAAGCTGGAGGAGGATGGTGCGTCTAGGTTCCGAGCGGAAGCTGTAGAAGATTAGGTGTCCTGTGTTAGCCAGTCAACCATGTCCTCAGAACTGTTCAAGTTCAGGGTACGTTGCCTCTGAAAACTGGGCATTATTCTAGGGCCAAAGGGAATCACAGCACTACGACCACGACGGCCCCTGCGGGGTGGCCGGTGCAAGCTACTGTGACACCAGATATGAGTGTCACTGGGCACTGGCAAAAGTTGGCAGACTAGATGCAATAGGCCTCACACACGCCTTTAGGCAGGCTACTGATATTCAATCGATTACAGTAAAAAAAGGGTTGTTTTATTTCACTGCACACTACGGTGGCACTAGCAAGGAGTGTCACCGGGCACTGGCAAAATTTGGCAGACTAGATGCAATAGGCCTCACACACACGCCTTTAGGCAGGCTACTGATATTCAATCGATTACAGTAAAAAAAGGGTTGTTTTATTTCACTGCACACTACGGTGGCACTAGATATGAGTGTCACTGGGCACTGGCAAAAGTTGGCAGACTATATGCAATAAGCCTCACACACACGCCTGTAGGCAGGCTACTGATATTCAATCGATTACAGTAAAAAAGGGTTGTTTTATTTCACTGCACACTATGGTGGCACTAGATATGAGTGTCACTGGGCACTGGCAAAAGTTGGCAGACTAGATACAATAGGCCTCAAACACACGCCTTTAGGCAGGCTACTGATATTCAATCGATTACAGTAAAAAAAAGGGTTGTTTTATTTCACTGCACACTACGGTGGCAATAGATATGAGTGTCACTGGGCACTGGAAAAAGTTGGCAGACTAGATGTAATAGGCCTCACACACACGCCTTAAGGCAGGCTACTGATATTCAATCGATTACATTAAAAAAAGGGTTCTTTTATTTCACTGCACACTACAGTGGCACTAAATATGAGTGTCACTGGGCACTGGCAAAAGTTGGCAGACTATACGCTATAGGCCTCACACACACTCCTTTAGGCAGGCTACTGATATTCAATCGATTACAGTAAAAAAAGGGTTCTTTTATTTCACTGCACACTACGGTGGCAATAGATATGAGTGTCACTGGGCACTGGCAAAAGTTGGCAGACTAGATGCAATAGGCCTCACACACACGCCTGTAGGCAGGCTACTGATATTCAATTGATTACAGTAAAAAAGGGTTGTTTTATTTCACTGCACACTACGGTGGCACTAGATATGAGTGTCACTGGGCACTGGCAAAAGTTGGCAGACTAGATGCAATAGGCCTCAAACACACGCCTTTAGGCAGGCTACTGATATTTAATCGATTACAGTAAAAAAAAGGGTTGTTTTATTTCACTGCACACTACGGTGGCACTAGATATGAGTGTCACTGGGCACTGGAAAAAGTTGGCAGACTAGATGCAATAGGCCTCACACACACGCCTGTAGGCAGGCTACTGATATTCAATCGATTACAGTAAAAAAGGGTTGTTTTATTTCACTGCAAGCTACTTTGACACCAGATATGAGTGTCACTGTGCAATGGCAAAAGTTGGCAGACTAGATGCAATAGGCCTCACACACACGCCTTGAGGCAGGCTACTGATATTCAATCGATTACAGTAAAAAAAGGGTTCTTTTATTTCACTGCACACTACAGTGGCACTAAATATGACTGTCACTGGGCACTGGCAAAAGTTGGCAGACTAGATGCAATAGGCCTCACAAACGCCTTTAGGCAGGCTACTGATATTCAATCAATTACAGTAAAAAAAGGGTTGTTTTATTTCACTGCACACTACGGTGGCACTAGATATGAGTGTCACTGGGCACTGGCAAAAGTTAACAGACTAGATGCAATAGGCCTCACACACACGCCTTTAGGCAGGCTACTGATATTCAATCGATTACAGTAAAAAAAAGGGTTGTTTTATTTCACTGCACACTACGGTGGCAATAGATATGAGTGTCACTGGGCACTGGAAAAAGTTGGCAGACTAGATGTAATAGGCCTCACACACACGCCTTAAGGCAGGCTACTGATATTCAATCGATTACATTAAAAAAAGGGTTCTTTTATTTCACTGCACACTACAGTGGCACTAAATATGAGTGTCACTGGGCACTGGCAAAAGTTGGCAGACTATACGCTATAGGCCTCACACACACGCCTTTAGGCAGGCTACTGATATTCAATCGATTACAGTAAAAAAAGGGTTCTTTTATTTCACTGCACACTACGGTGGCACTAGATATGAGTGTCACTGGGCACTGGCAAAAGTTGGCAGACTAGATGCAATAGGCCTCACACACACGCCTGTAGGCAGGCTACTGATATTCAATTGATTACAGTAAAAAAGGGTTGTTTTATTTCACTGCACACTACGGTGGCACTAGATATGAGTGTCACTGGGCACTGGCAAAAGTTGGCAGACTAGATGCAATAGGCCTCAAACACACGCCTTTAGGCAGGCTACTGATATTTAATCGATTACAGTAAAAAAAAGGGTTGTTTTATTTCACTGCACACTACGGTGGCACTAGATATGAGTGTCACTGGGCACTGGAAAAAGTTGGCAGACTAGATGCAATAGGCCTCATACACACGCCTGTAGGCAGGCTACTGATATTCAATCGATTACAGTAAAAAAGGGTTGTTTTATTTCACTGCAAGCTACTTTGACACCAGATATGAGTGTCACTGTGCAATGGCAAAAGTTGGCAGACTAGATGCAATAGGCTTCACACACACGCCTTGAGGCAGGCTACTGATATTCAATCGATTACAGTAAAAAAAGGGTTCTTTTATTTCACTGCACACTACAGTGGCACTAAATATGACTGTCACTGGGCACTGGCAAAAGTTGGCAGACTAGATGCAATAGGCCTCACACACGCCTTTAGGCAGGCTACTGATATTCAATCGATTACAGTAAAAAAAGGGTTGTTTTATTTCACTGCACACTACGGTGGCACTAGATATGAGTGTCACTGGGCACTGGCAAAAGTTAACAGACTAGATGCAATAGGCCTCAAACACACGCCTTTAGGCAGGCTACTGATATTCAATCGATTACAGTAAAAAAATAGGTTGTTTTATTTCACTGCACACTACGGTGGCACTAGATATGAGTGTCACTGGGCACTGGAAAAAGTTGGCAGACTAGATGCAATAGGCCTCACACAAACGCCTGTAGGCAGGCTAATGATATTCAATCGATTACAGTAAAAAAGGGTTGTTTTATTTCACTGCAAGCTACTTTGACACCAGATATGAGTGTCACTACGCACTCGCAAAAGTTGGCAGACTAGATGCAATAGGCCTCACACACACGCCTTGAGGCAGGCTACTGATATTCAATCGATTACAGTAAAAAAAGGGTTCTTTTATTTCACTGCACACTAAAGTGGCACTAGATATGAGTGTCACTGGGCACTGGCAAAAGTTGGCAGACTAGACGCAATAGGCCTCACACACACGCCTTTAGGCAGGCTACTGATATTCAATCGATTACAGTAAAAGAAGGGTTGTTTTATTTCACTGCACACTACGGTGGCACTAGATATGAGTGTCACTGGGCACTGGCAAAAGTTGGCAGACTAGATGCAATAGGCCTCACACACACGCCTTTAGGCAGGCTACTGATATTCAATCGATTACAGTAAAAAAATGGTTGTTTTATTTCACTGCACACTACGGTGGCAATAGATATTGTGGTAACTTGTCTTCCTTGAATGGTGCTCATGTTCATTCAAGTATTAACGACAATTATAATAATATACTTTTGTGTGGCAATGAAACAAATGAGGAAGAAACTTGCAAGGAGGATATATAATAATGTGTTTTTTTTTCCTCTTCTTTCTCTCTCTCATACATACTTCAATAAAGTTTTACATTGCACATACATAAACATTTATCACACACTCTCACCTAAATTCTATAAATTCTGTTTTGTGTAATATGTGGATTGACAGCCATAGGAAAGTACAGGAGAACTTATGTTGCTGAGGGAACTATTCCGGAGGGACGGTCGGTTGAATTTCTCCTGTATATCAGGTTTTTGCTCCCACTAGGTTCTCCTGTACTAGAGGGATAACTAGAAAACTGAGCAACATAGAAGAAGAAAAAGTGAGGGAATGTGGTAACTTGTCTTCCTTGAATGGTAATTCAGGACTTCCTTAAACAGGCCTTTGTAGGAGGGCTGAGAATCTTTACTTCCCTCCCACAATTGCTAAAGGAAGTCATGGACAGGATGTGATGTAAATTACATCATCTCAACTAAGGATATATCCAGGCAGGAAACTGGTGCTGTTTCCTGTTCTTTTGCTGGATGGTGTTGGTGATGGTTGATGGTGTACTGATGGCAATGGTCTAACCGTGGGTAAGATCAAGCGTTTGGGGAAGGGAATTACTATATATATAGGTAGATAGATTTAAAAAAAGGGGTGTTGCTCCGTGGGTCTGGGCTGTGTGTTTGTGATACATTTATAGTATTGTGTTGTTGCCTTTTAATAAATACCTTTTAATGTAGACGAACCTTGTGTAATATTTATATATATTAATTTGTGATACACCACATTTGGCGACCACGAATTTTAGACTTCTACAAAGGTTATTTATGAGGTAATATCACATTAATAGATAGTCAGATTTATTTATTTTTGGGCGGGAAGAAAAAAAAAAGTACTTTGTCTAATCCTCTGCATGGGAAATCAAGTGCTGATTGTGTGTGGAGTCTAGGTTAAGCCTCCATTTTTAATATATATCGTACAAGCTTCTGAGTTGAGTTTTGTTCGTACTAGCTTATTTTGATACATAAAACAAATAGATATCATACAGGTTGTTTTTGTGGGTTTCAAATATCTGAGTTGAGTTTTGTTGTGCTTTTGACTATCAAAGTACAGGCCTAGCCCTGCATTTGAATAAGGCTCCATGTGGCTTATTTGTGTATTTGAATGCTAATTCAAGCCTCCATTTTTAATATACAAGCTTGTGCATCAGGCCTCAATTATTATTTTTAATCCTTTATATCGTACTATATCGTACTAGCTTCTGAGTTGAGTTTTGTTCGTACTAGCTTATTTTGATACATAAAACAAATAGATATCATACAGGTTGTTTTTGTGGGTTTCAAATATCTGAGTTGAGTTTTGTTGTGCTTTTGACTATCAAAGTACAGGCCTAGCCCTGCATTTGAATAAGGCTCCATGTGGCTTCTTTGTGTATTTAAATGCTAATTCAAGCCTCCATTTTTAATATACAAGCTTGTGCATCAGGCCTCAATTATTATTTTTAATCCTTTATATCGTACTATATCGTACTAGCTTCTGAGTTGAGTTTTGTTCGTACTAGCTTATTTTGATACATAAAACAAATATATATCATACAGGTTGTTTTTGTGGGTTTATCTGAGTTGAGTTTTGTTGTGCTTTTGACTATCAAAGTACAGGCATAGGCCTGCATTTGAATAAGGCTCCATGTGGCTGCTTTGTGTATTTGAATGCTAATTCAAGCCTCCATTTTTAATATACAAGCTTGGGCACCAGGCCACAATTAGTTTGTTGTGTGTTTCAAATACCTGAGTTTGTTAATACTATTATTTTTTTTTTTTTTTTTTTTTTTTAAAGAAATTTTTTTTTTTTTTTTTTTTCTCTTCTTTCTTTTTCTTTCTCTAGTCCTTTATCATAGTACAGGCCTGGAGAAAAATAATAAATAAACCATTTTAAATATTATATATATATAAATATATATATTATTTCAGGCGTGCATTTTTAATACACTATAGGCTTCCATACCTTATACATTTTGGGTGTCTTGCATATCCTAGTTCAGGTATATCTCCTACCCTGCAGGCCTTGCTATTATATTTTAAGTTAATTAGCAAGTATTACCTTCACCATACTAAGGTAAGTATAATTTGCATTGTGGGTACTAATCTATTTTTCTACATATTACACCTGGCCTACTGAATAGTCATCAACTATTGTTGGCTACTCAGAAGCATGCTACTTTAGTCGCAAATTGATTTGGATTCTTACTTGGGTGAGTAAAAGAGTAGGAATGTCTTTTCAAGGGGCCAAATACTTTCCCACAGAAGTGCGTGAGTACTTTAGGAAACATATTCAAAAACATGATGGTCCATATGAGCTTCCAGAGCCAGCAAACCCAGACAGTGAAAAAGAGAAGAGATTAATGGATGTTCTAACACAAATTGTAAATAACAAACGTATAGAACAAAGAAGAGGAAAAGTTTGGTCACACAAGCTGTTGTAGCCACAATAGGAGGCCTAATAGACTTAGTTGTAGAATTACAGCAGCATAATTTGGAAACAACAAATAAAATGGAGGAAGCAATGGACAAAAGGGATTGTTTAAAAATTGCAGCTTTGAGAACAACTACAATTGTGGGGGAACTAGAAAGGGAGTTAAGGGAAATAGAAGAACAGAGGGATGCTTATGGAGTAAAAATAACAGAACTTCAAAACATAATAATGGACTATAAAAATAAAACAAAGTTAGAAGGGATAAAAGGAGTCAGAGACATTGCCAAAATATATCCAGATCTGGATATGTTCGTGGCACAAAATAAAGAACCAGTGCCGAAAATGAACCAAGATAGAAAAGATTTCTTATGTTATTCTGTTCCACAAGTAGATACCATACCACAAGCACCAGTTATTGTTTCAGAATTATTTAATGCAAGGCAAACACCTACAGGATTTTCTATGCAGACTCGACCGATGTCTATGGCAGATAAAGACAATTTCCAGAAATGGTGGGGAAGTATGCCAACTAACAACTTTAATACGTTTACACATTGGTTTATGAGGGGGGCAGATAGAGCTAAAAAAGGAGGTCTTAACTTAGAGGAATGGACAGAACTGTTAGAATACGCTATGGGTCCTTTGGCTAGTAGACTATTGGGATTTAATAAAAGTGTGTCTGATCAGGAAGGAAGAATTACTGCAACTAATTTCTATCTACTTAGCATAGAGAAAGAAATAGCAAATATTACCATGAGGCCAACAGATGGTCCTAGAGAGGTAGCTCAAAGGATATTTTTTTGGTATACTCTACGACAACCTCAACAGCCTCTAGTGCTGGGCTCACCAGAACATATAGCAACAGTAATGGAAGCCCTTCCCCGAGAGTGTCAAGAATTTATCAGGCTTTTTGATCCAACACCAACAGACTTGGAAATGGTACTAACTAGAGCTGATAAGTGGTGGATCAAGCATCCTTTCACAGAACAGGCCTGCTCTGTTTCAGCTGTAAGAACATTTAAGGTCGAGTCTGGTAGAGATATAGATGGTAATTGGAGAAACCAGACGTGGGATGTACCCCAGAACAAGAAGGATGATCAAAACTGGAGACTAAAACAGAACTTTGACAAAAGATGGAGAGATCCACCTAGGGACTATAGGAATAGGGATGGCAGCAACTGGAGGGCTAATCAGGAGGGAGAGAGAAACGGTAACAAGGGCTATTGGGAACTCAGGAGACAGAAGGATAGGATAGAAGAGGAAAATCACATACTTAAAAACAAGGTAGCTGAGTCAGAGAGGAAAGTGAAGCAAAATGAGGCAAAAATGATAAAAGAGGGACAGAGTAGAAGTGAGTCACAATGACAAATCCCAACCCCTGCGCCTTAGCATCTCATTCACTCAGCTAATTTAACCATGGATGAGGCAGGTCGGCCTACCATTTCTACAGTCATCGCAGGGGTAGGGAAAAATATGTTGGTAGATACAGGAGCAGCAGTTACAATGACCAACAGGGTCAAAAATGGGGATTCGTCAGTAAGTATTATGGGAGTTACTGGGAATCCACAGGAGGTTAGAGCAGGTCCAATTGATGTGGCAGTTGGAGAAAAAACAATACAAGTAGAAGCAATAGTGGGTTGGCCAGAGGAAATATTGGGAATAGAAGCTTTAGAAAAAGGAAATTTCATTGTAGATCTTGCCAATTTTTGTTTGTGGAAGACAGAAAAGGTGAATCAGGTAAGTACAGAGTTGACGAAAGGGGTTGTGCTCCCAATGGCATATATTGTCTCTCCGATAAAAAGTCTGGAAAAAGACAAACTGAAACTAGACGGACAACCAGAATGGCTGCAGAAGCTAATCCAAGACATACCTGTTTGGGCAATTACCGAGATGATAGAAATGCTGGAGAGACGTGGAATAATTAAATCTGGAAATGGGTATGCATGTAACTCACCATGTTGGCCTGTGAGAAAAGCTGTGCTAAAAGGGAATGGAGATGAAAAAGCAGCCTCATCATGGAGACTTACCATTGATTACAGGGCCGTGAACAAACTTGCAAAAAGAATGTCCCCTGTTGTTTTTGTTATGTATATGTTTCTAATGATGGAATCTAGTGTTCCCACAGAGCAAGGCCATATAAGAATGAAGATGCGTGACAACAGAAGATTGTGGTGGATCCTTGTTACAGGATGGATAAGTATAAGCTGTATCACATTAGGAATGGGGAGACAGGCAATAAGGCCAGAAGATACCGCAAATAAGGGAAAGAGTTTGAAAAGATTGGAGTTACATTATGTTCAAGCAGATAGATTTATTTGGCCCAGGGAATTGGAAGTAAAAGAGGGTGGAGGGTTACAAGTAAACATTATTTTGCCACATAATAGTACCCGGGGATTAGCTCTTAGAGCTCCAATAAAAAGTATAGAGGGACATAACTGGGAATGGGTTATAAGATATGGACAGATAATGAATACAGGAAACTTTAAAGGAAGGACTAAAATAACAACAAAGGTTCAAGGGAGGGTTACAAATATTACAGTAGTAGTGAGTAACTTAACATTAGAAGAAGGTGGAGAATGGGACGCTGCAGTTATAGCTGCCCAGCCTGATCTAGAGGAATTCTGCAATTTTGATACTGGAAAGGGGTGTGTTCTAACAATAGATGAAGTATTTGTCTCTGTAAAGGAGCTGCAACGTTGTAAAGATCAGAAGAAGGTACCATGGCCAATAGGCGGATTGGTGGTGGTACCAACACATGAAACAGTTGTGCAAGGGGTTGGGTGGACTTACTACCCAATAATTCTAAATTTTAATGATTTTTCTATTCCTCCAAAGTGCCCGGAATCACAGCGGCAGTGGTTTAAGCAAAGTATACAAGAGACCATCATTGAGTGGACCGGAGCAGGGAGTCGAGAAAAACGGGACACACTTGCAGCCCTTTTAGGAGGAGTCGGAACTGGATTGGGAGTATGGAATTCAGCAGACATCATTGGACTGAACAGCAGGATAAACTCCCTTACTGATGGCATGGGACATGCTATGAAAACAGGTGGAGTAGCTGACCCCCTTATAGTGAGTAGACTGACAGACAATGTTGATGACATACACACCATTGCCAACAACCTGAATCTAGTTGAGGAAAATATTGCTTCCATTGCTAACAGCATTTAGAATGAAATAGTGGGAACCCCCCTTTTCTGTTCTATGATTGGAGGAAAGCTGTTGGCAGATTTAAAGGAAACTATTAAAGATATCCAGGAAAACAAGTGGGCAAGACAAATCAATGCAACAAGGATTATCACGTCATTGAAAAGGAAAGGAGTGGACATCACTGAGGACAATCTTAAATATAGCTATATTGAAGGCCCAGATCAATGGATGCCACATGGACTACAATCTGGGATAATAGGACTAATCCTGGCAATTCCCCGTTGGGAGGGGCAGGCAGAGCAACTGAACTATATACATAGCATTGGCACGTTAAGTGATGGAATCTACAAGCAACACTTCCCATCAATAAAACTGGCCATTATTACAGGATTGGAGATGGATGAAAGCTCAACACCGATGGCTGTGCAGTTGTGTTTGGGAGAAAGGAACTGAGGAGGATGGCTGGTTGCAGTTGATAAAAGAAAACCTCGTGCAAGAAGTGATCCGCATAGGGGACATTGCATGCTTTATCGGCCACTCTGAATATAGGACAGTTGATGAAATATGTTTGGTGGAAGAAGGGTCTTGTATCATGGTAACCACTACTATACATGTAGGAACTCATACACTATTTCCATCAAAAAACCTTACCACTGAAATTATCAATTTTACTGCAAATGCAGATTGGACAAATTTGACAATGAAGCTTTTTACCTTGGAACTTCATGAGTCAGAGACACATCCAGTCCTACGAACACTGTCGCTGGTACTCATGTTCATTCAAGTATTAACGACAATTATAATAATATACTTTTGTGTGCCAATGAAACAAATGAGGAAGAAACTTGCAAGGAGGATATATAATAATGTGTTTTTTTTTCCTCTTCTTTCTCTCTCTCATACATACTTCAATAAAGTTTTACATTGCACATACATAAACATTTATCACACACTCTCACCTAAATTCTATAAATTCTGTTTTGTGTAATATGTGGATTGACAGCCATAGGAAAGTACAGGAGAACTTATGTTGCTGAGGGAACTATTCCGGAGGGACGGTCGGTTGAATTTCTCCTGTATATCAGGTTTTTGCTCCCACTAGGTTCTCCTGTACTAGAGGGATAACTAGAAAACTGAGCAACATAGAAGAAGAAAAAGTGAGGGAATGTGGTAACTTGTCTTCCTTGAATGGTAATTCAGGACTTCCTTAAACAGGCCTTTGTAGGAGGGCTGAGAATCTTTACTTCCCTCCCACAATTGCTAAAGGAAGTCATGGACAGGATGTGATGTAAATTACATCATCTCAACTAAGGATATATCCAGGCAGGAAACTGGTGCTGTTTCCTGTTCTTTTGCTGGATGGTGTTGGTGATGGTTGATGGTGTACTGATGGCAATGGTCTAACCGTGGGTAAGATCAAGCGTTTGGGGAAGGGAATTACTATATATATAGGTAGATTTAAAAAAAGGGGTGTTGCTCCGTGGGTCTGGGCTGTGTGTTTGTGATACATTTATAGTATTGTGTTGTTGCCTTTTAATAAATACCTTTTAATGTAGACGAACCTTGTGTAATATTTATATATATTAATTTGGTGATACACCACAGATATGAGTGTCACTGGGCACTGGCAAAAGTTGGCAGACTAGATGCAATAGGCCTCACCCACACGCCTGTAGGCAGGCTACTGATATTCAATCGATTACAGTAAAAAAAGGGTTGTTTTATTTCACTGCACACTACGGTGGCACTAGATATGAGTGTCACTGGGCAATGGCAAAAGTTGGCAGACTAGATACAATAGGCCTCACACACGCCTGTAGGCAGGCTACTGATATTCAATCGATTACAGTAAAAAAGGGTTATTTTATTTCACTGCAAGCTACTTTGACACCAGATATGAGTGTCACTGCGCACTGGCAAAAGTTGGCAGACTAGATGCAATAGGCCTCACACACACGCCTGTAGGCAGGCAACTGATATTCAATCGATTACAGTCAAAAAAGGGTTCTTTTATTTCACTGCACACTATGGTTGCCCTAGATATGAGTGTCACTGTGCACTGGCAAAAGTTGGCAGACTAGATGCAATAGGCCTCACACACACACCTGTAGGCAGGCAACTGATATTCAATCGATTACAGTAAAAAAAGGGTTCTTTTATTTCACTGCACACTATGGTTGCCCTAGATATGAGTGTCACTGTGCACTGGCAAAAGTTGGCAGACTAGATGCAATAGGCCTCACACAAACACCTGTAGGCAGGCAACTGATATTCAATCGATTACAGTAAAAAAAGGGTTCTTTTATTTCACTGCACACTACGGTGGCACTAGATATGAGTGTCACTGGGCACTGGCAAAAGTTGGCAGACTAGATGCAATAGGCCTCACACACAGGCCTTTAGGCAGGCTACTGATATTCAATCGATTACAGTAAAAAAAAGGGTTGTTTTATTTCACTGCACACTACAGTGGCACTATAGATATGAGTGTCACTGGGCACTGGCAAAAGTTGGCAGAGTAGATGCAATAGGCCTCACACACACGCCTGTAGTCAGGCTACTGATATTCAATCGATTACAGTAAAAAAAGGTTTTTTTTTTATTTCACTGCACACTATGGGGGCACTAGATATGAGTGTCACTGTGCACTGGCAAAAGTTGGCAGACTAGATGCAATAGGCCTCAAACACACGCTAGCAGGCTGGCATATGCAATTAGATTACACAGAAAAAAGTAATAAGATAAAATAAAAAGGGCTTTTTGGGTTGCTGGCCTTGCAGGAGATATTAAAGGAGTCCTTCAGGTGTGTAGTTAAAGCTAAATACACAGCCTGGCTATCTATTTCCCTATTAAATCAACAGAAAAAAATAATACAATAAAATAAATGATGTTCTAGCCCTAAAAAGGGCTTTTTGGGTTGCTGTGTTTGCAGCAGATATCAAAGGAGTCCTTCAGGTGTGTAGTTAAAGCTAAATACACAGCCTGGCTATCTATTTCCCTATTAAATAAAGAGCAGGTAGAATATATCTCCTCTCTCCACGAATGCAGCTACAGAATGATTCTAAAATGGAGGCTGTCATACAGATGGAAGGCTCTGGAAGGGAGTGTATGCTGCTGATTGGCTGGAATGTGTCTGCTGTGCAGGGTCAAAGTTTCCTCAATGATAAAGAATAGGGGGCGGACCGAAAAGCGCATATGTTCTCCGGCGAACTTCGGGACAGCACTACCCTTTACTATTCTTTAACACAAGAAAGTGGCCTTGTTAGGACACAATTTGTGCCGAAGCAATTTTTCCAGCTTTACCTTCCAGCCATGAGAGTCTTGGTCCAAGGCTGATGACCCACCACTGTAGAAGAGGCTACTCACCTGGCTGATCAGTACAGGAAGACCCAAGGAGAAGTGAGAGTAGTCTCCACCCAACGAGGCCACCTGGACCAGTGCTCCTCAGCCAAGCCCCCTGCCTGTACCACAACTCCAACCAGAAGAGCAACCCAGACTACAGTCCTCCTTGGCTCCCCGGTCAATTACTGCCCCATCAGTCCCTAGGAATGGATCAGCTTGTGACGAGATGCAGTGTTTTCGATGTCAACATCTGGGCCATCTAAAGTGGGACTGTCGCCATGTCCTCCCAGGAAATCCCTGGGGTTCCCCTCGCCCTGTCCAATGTGTAGGCAAGTGGGTGGGTGACCGTGCAGCAGTGGAGGACCAGTTCTTGTCTGAGGATATAGTTGGTCAATTTTGTAGTCTTTTTCCGGTTACCAGCATATGCCAGAATGCCATGGTCACCATATTTCAGTGCACAGCAAGCCTGCAGAGTGCTTTAGGGACACTGTTTCATGTCTGACCCTGATCCCCCCCCCCGGCCTTTTGAGTTCCTTCACTAACCTGAAGAAGCAGGTGGTAGCTAGGGGCCATCAGCAATCCCTTACCTTCACCTGTGTCAATATTAAATCATGTATGGGATGTATTGTTGGGGAATGACTTGGGCCCATAGAGTTTTTTTATGTGGTCATTAGCCAAGTCAGTCAGGCCACCACCACTGATACAAAAGATTTGCCTGATCCTATGACATTCAACTACAAGTAGAAAGAACAGAAGAAAGACTTGCAACTTTAAATATGTTACAATTTCAAACATTTAATGCCATTACAAATGCAATAGATGATGACATGGTGACATAGCCTTATTTCTATCTTGATGGACCTGGCGGATCAGGAAAAACTTATCTATATAATTTATTAATGAGTTCTGTACGAGCACAAGGTCAAATAGCACTGCCATTTGCCACTACTGGAATTGCTGCACTTTTGTTAGAAGGTGGAAGAACTGTACATAGTGGCTTTAAATTGCCAGTGCCTATTTTAGAAACTTCTGTGTCAGATATTCGCATGACATCATTACAAGCAAAGAAATTTAAAAAATGTAAATTAATTATAATAGATGAGGCCACAATGATTTCATGCTATGCCTTCCAATATATTGACCGTTTGCTTCGTGAAGTCATGGATAATACTTTTCCATTTGGTGGAAAGGTAATGTTGTTAGGTGGCGATTTTAGACAAACATTACCTGTCGTTGTACATGGAAATAAAACTGACATTATCGAAACCTGTATAAAGTCAAGCACACTATGGAAACATTTTACCCATCTTCAACTGCAACAAAACATGAGATCAGAAGGCCAAACTGATTTCAATGATTGGTTTATTAAAATATATATATATATATATATATATATATATATATATATATATATATATATATAGTATATAATAGTACGTTATAGAAAAATTGGTGGTCCCATCACTTCCCAGTAGTCTCACCCTCACTCTTGTCCCTTTAGCTGCTGGATTCCTTTTGAAAAGTGGGTGTCACGAAATCACACAAGAACATCTTGCGTGATCTCTTGAGACCCTGCTTTCAAAGGATTCCAGCAACTAAAGGGACATGTGGTGAGTGGAAGACTACTGAGAAGCGATGGGAGGTGAGAGGTTGGATAAAATGTGTGTGTGGGGGGGGATTTGTCCCCCTCGTCCCCCCACCCGTGAACAAAGTGCATACATGTAAATAGATACGCAGGTATTTTATATACCTAGTAGAACCCCTTTTGTTAGCCTTTCCATTTTTAAATAAGGCACTAATTTGAATTTCACATCATCAATAAATAACAACTATTGTCTATTAAGAATGGTACATGATGATACAATGTATGCTGAATCCCACATTCAACTTGACCCTGTTGTGGTGACATTTAAAGGGATCACATATATAGTTGTAGATATTGCGAGTGTTCGGAACATTTGCGATATTGGACATGCATTTGTGGCCCTCGCGAAGCGAATTGAGAAGTTGAGGCACGTGACTGCGAGGCCCATGGGACTTAGGCTGCATTGAGCCCCGATGGCGCTCATTGAAGGCCTCTCAGTGAGCGCCGCAGTCGCTCATTGCGAGGCACGGAGGACTTTAAAACAAAATAGACATGAGCACAGAAGGTGCTCATGTCGATGGACACGATAGCCGGCAAAAAACATACGACTTTGCCTCTGATCGCGAGGACAGCAGTTTGCTAATTTAACGGCCAAAATAGTTTCAAGCGCTTAACTCTAAAAACCCGCAAAAAAACGCAAAAAACAGCAAAATAATAATAAAATATAATAACACACTAACACACAGCACAGGGGGAGAGTCAGGAAGCCTGGGAGTGAGGTTGCAGGCGAATTTGAGCCATATTTGCAGTTTTTCGTCAATCGAAAAACGGCTAAGCAAGGAAAACAATGATGGACGAAAAAACCTAAAAATTCTGAAACAGGATGAAAATGAGGCTGAGCAACACCAGATGGGTAGGCTAGAAAATAGGCTCGCAATGAGCACCTCAAGTGGGAGAGACTTGCAATGAGCGCCGAATGCGCTCATTGCGACCCATGCGATGTCCATTGAAGGTGATCATTGCAAAGCAGTAAAGTTGAAATACATGGGGGGAGAGGCTCACAAGAGCGCAGAAGGTGCTCAGAGGAGCAAAAACCTCACATTGTGTGGCAAACAGCATTGCCAGCTTTACAATTTTATTCCCTCCATTTTTGACAGGCAAGTTTCTAGTATATAATTTTCTGGGTTCTACTAGGTATATAAAATACCTGCGTATCTATTTACATGTATGCACTTTGTTCACGGGTGGGGGGACGAGGGGGACAAATCCCCCCCCACACACACATTTTATCCAACCTCTCACCTCCCATCGCTTCTCAGTAGTCTTCCACTCCCCACATGTCCCTTTAGTTGCTGGAATCCTTTGAAAGCAGGGTCTCAAGAGATCACGCAAGATGTTCTTGTGTGATTTCGTGACACCCACTTTTCAAAAGGAATCCAGCAGCTAAAGGGACAAGAGTGAGGGTGAGACTACTGGGAAGTGATGGGACCACCAATTTTTCTATAACGTACTATTATATAATATATATATATATATATATATATATATATATATATATATATATATTTTAATAAACCAATCATTGAAATCAGTTTGGCCTTCTGATCTCATGTTTTGTTGCAGTTGAAGATGGGTAAAATGTTTCCATAGTGTGCTTGACTTTATACAGGTTTCGATAATGTCAGTTTTATTTCCATGTACAACGACAGGTAATGTTTGTCTAAAATCGCCACCTAACAACATTACCTTTCCACCAAATGGAAAAGTATTATCCATGACTTCATGAAGCAAACGGTCAATATATTGGAGGGCATAGCATGAAATCATTGTGGCCTCATCTATTATAATTAATTTACATTTTTTAAATTTCTTTGCTTGTAATGATGTCATGCGAATATCTGACACAGAAGTTTCTAAAATAGGCACTGGCAATTTAAAGCCACTATGTACAGTTCTTCCACCTTCTAACAAAAGTGCAGCAATTCCAGTAGTGGCAAATGGCAGTGCTATTTGACCTTGTGCTCGTACTGAACTCATTAATAAATTATATAGATAAGTTTTTCCTGATCCGCCAGGTCCATCAAGATAGAAATAAGGCTATGTCACCATGTCATCATCTATTGCATTTTTAATGGCATTAAATGCTTGCAAGTGTAAGGTATTTAAAGTTGCAAGTCTTTCTTCTGTTCTTTCTGCTTGTAGTTGAATGTCATAGTCTTCAAAGTTTATTTCATCTATAAGACCTGGATCAGGCAAATTAAAACTTGCACAACTTAATCCATGAGTTAAAAATACTTCTTGGATTTCCATTAACGATTTTAAGTGTGCAATCGGTTCATTGTATCGTCGCATAAAGTCTTCAGCCATATTACTTTTAAATGTCTCCCACAAAGCTAATGCATTTGGAGCATTTGAGAAGATACAAATAAATGCAAATTGTTCTCTCATCTGGCATTTTACATTGTGATGCTTCTTCTAAACATCTTTCCCATTCTGTATCATCAGCTAGGAAGTTTCTATGTATTGCAGCTAAATGGAAGGATTCATATACTATGGGCCTCATTCTATTAGCGGCCGCAGCCGTTGCGGGGCCGCAAGGACCGGCCGCAAGCTATTCGGCTATTCTATTCCCTTACGGCCGGAGGCTCCGGCAGGCTTGCGGCCGGTGCCTTGCTATCTCTTGCGGCTGCTCGCGCCAGAGGAAAGCCTTTGATCTAAAACGTCCGCAAGAGTTTCGGCCGTAAGAAATTCCTATTTGCAATTCAATTGCTCCGGGAAACCTCTCTGCAAGGCTAAAAACGAGCCGCTGCTTACTTGCAGGAAAAAGGTCCCGCTAGCACCAATTAAGCACATAAAATAGCTCAAATAAAGCCATCCTGCACTTTGAGAAGACTATAAAGGGATTTTAGGTGTTAGAAAAAATAGCACATAATTATCCTATACTCAAATCCGTAAAATATTTTATTTTTAATATCCGTAAAATATCCATGTAAAAAGTCCAGAGTGCTTGGAGCACCTCAGACCCGCCCACGCCGCAGCCGGAAAATAAACAGGTAATTTGAACTCGGGTTTGGGCTGATGTGCAAGCTTGAGAGTGGGTTACTTTTAATCCTCATGTCCCCCAATATGATCCCAAGCATTTACAGAGCTGTACAGTGCAGGCTTGAATTTATTTTTGCGATTTTAGATTTCTGCGCTTACGGCCGGTTCCAAGATATGCGGCCGGCCGTAAGATGAGATCCTTGCGGGGCCGTATAATAGAATCGCGAGTTAACAGAACCCCCGCAAGGAATCGCAGCCTTACGGCCGATTTACGGCCGCTAATAGAGTTAGGCCCCATGTCATTAACAGTTCTTAAGTATTCAAAACTTTGTGCTCCAGGAACATTTAAAAGTAATATCTGTAAGCAAAAATGGTCAACATCTCTTGAACTGACTGTGTAAATTCTTGGGATTATTTTATTGCCTCTGCTTTTTCTCGGTCTCCATAATCCATTCACAAAAACATAGTGATATGGAATTTCAATATATAAGACGTATTTGATGGAAGTGCAGGCTTCTACGATTATGTGGGCGTTATACTTCATGAGTAAATATGGATTGTAGGGTACTACATATCTATTGTCAACTTTTTTTCCACAAATAATGGCACTATCTCCTTTTCTTCTTTTATAAAGTGGATATCCATCACAATTGGCATAGGTTTTGTCTCTATAATCTTTTGGAAAATCTTTGGAACATTTATTATTTTTCATACGTGGTGATTGTGGATTAAGATCACCACAGGATCCATGAATCATGCGATGAGTAACAATCTCATATAGTCTACCATATAGTTCTGGATCTGGTAGTTCAGCAACAATAACTGCATCCACTTTGTCAGAAGTATCCTATTTATCTTTTTCTTGAAGTATTATCAGAAGATGTGCATGTGGAAGGCCTATTTTTTGAAATTCAATGGTATATACATAAGCAAGACATTTGCCAAATAAGTGACTTATAGTGATGTCACTTATTAATTAATATAATTTAATCTTAAAAACTTTGGCTACTAAATCTTGTCTATCGGAAGCACTTTGGCCAAGAAGTAAATTTTGTGTAATTTCTGGCCATTGTGGATTACATGTAAATGTAAGAAATAAATTGGGTTTGCCAAATTTGGTGACAATAGCCATAGCATCATTGTATCTTTCTCTCATATTTTGAGGAGATCCTTGAAAGGAAGATGGTAAAATGATGGCTTTGCCAGCTGTCATGTCTCTGCTTGTAGCCACCTCAGCAACATAGTCCATTAGTCCATAATATTGTTCTTCACGTAGTTTATCTTGTTGATATTTTATAAAGTTTAAATTATTGGCCTCAACTAGCAAATAGGAATCAATAATACATTGTTGTGTTAGTTTTCCACCACATAAAATTGGATTAAATGTATTTCGAATGGCAATTTGAGCTACTTTAAATTCAAGCATAGAAACATTATTTCGGATTCTGGCTTTAGCATTTGGGTAACTGGGAAGTGTTAGTTTTGGTTGCCAACCTGCTTCTCCATGTGGGAAAAAAATGGGATATGTCATTGGATCTAAATTTGGTCTTAAGATACTCATATTAATGAATGGTTGCTCCTCATTTCTGGAATATATTCTAATGTCTCTTTGAAATGGTGGTTCTCCTTCATCATTTTGAAACACCATTGCAACCTCGTTTGATGTTGACAAGTTATAACAACGTTTATCAGTATGTCTGTCTCTTTTAAGCACCATATTCACCTTTGGCATTGGTAATTGATGTCTTTGTGCATGAAGTTGTTGTTCATTTTCTACTTCTGCCAATTTTTTATAAGCTTTACTGTAGGGGTTATTGTCCATAATGTTATTTAGCTCTAGAAAAAAACTGGGTAAGCATTTTTTATTTTCTTCCAGCTGCATATGTTGGCCAACAGCTTCCATTGTATCTAGGACATATAGTTGAGCGAATTTTCTTTGCTCTCCTTCCTCTGGATGTAAATGTGAAGTCCGATGATAAATTTGGCCTTGAACTTTAAAACAGTAGGGACCATGTCCTTGTAAATTAGCAGCTAATGCTGCCCCCATAGATGCAAAGTTTATGGCACTATTGTATTATCTTATGTTTGTCTTAAAATTGTTGTAGTTTGGAAAAGTAGGTTCAGTCATAATGTTTTGTAAATAAATTGGAAATTCTTTTCTTTCTGGAAGTTTGAACTTGCCTTTTTGACAGCAACTAATAAATTTGCCATCCCTGGGTCTCTCCTGTATAAAATAATAAGCCTCACAAAACTGACATTGAGTAGTCATGTCCCCACAACTATGAACCTCTACTGCTAAAGACTTGAGTGAAGGACAATTTGCAAAGTATATAATATATCAATTTGACTTTCATATTCATCAGGTGAAATGTCATGTAATGTTTCAACAACAGGTTCTAAATGCTTTGTTTTTTTCGTGGCTTTTCTTGGTATATCTTGTATTGGTTTAGGTAAAATGTCATGTAATGTTTCAGGAACAGGTTCTAAATGCTTTGTTT
This sequence comes from Discoglossus pictus, assembly GCA_027410445.1. Taxonomy (NCBI): domain Eukaryota; kingdom Metazoa; phylum Chordata; class Amphibia; order Anura; family Alytidae; genus Discoglossus; species Discoglossus pictus. The sequence continues at coordinate 271,255,034 of CM050166.1, read as the reverse complement.
TTTTATGGCTTTTTTTGGTATGTCTTTTATTTTTTCAGGTAAAATGTCACGTGATGTTTGAGGAACAGGTTCTAAATGCTTTATTTTTTTAGCGTATCTTTAATTTTTGCAGCTGATAGTCTTTTGCTTGCAAGTCTTTCGCGTTCTTTTTCTCGTCTAATTTCTTTCTCCTCTGGTGTCTGCTGGTTGGCCCATCTCTCTTGTCTTTCTCTAGTTTGACGTCTTTTCTTTTCTTGTTTGGTCTCGTTAGTAGCCATGTTAATCTGTAAAAGAAAATAATTTATAATTAGTTTAGTTTGAGATTTTAAGTTTGTTTTGTACATTTTTTATTATCAACAGTTTGTTTATATGTGCTTGTAGTTAATTGTAGTGGTAGTTTTTTGTATTGTTAAATAAGTGTATTTTATTTTTTTGGTCTTACTTTCTGTGGTAGTTTGTAATTTTTGCCTTACATGAATAGCACAGGGAAAAAGCTGACACTATACCTTCTTCTACATCTAATAGGTAATTGAAATGTATATTTTAGTTGTTTTGTTGTACTTTTAACTTACAGACATAGTAGAGGGCAAAAATTATTCTTTGTAATTTTTAGTACAGGGGATTGTCAAAATAGTATTTTGATATTGTATTTAAAAGCTTATATGTTCGGTCAATGATTTTTTTTTTCTTTTCTTGGGGTGTTAGTACTATTTGTTGTAGTATTCTATTTTATGTGTGTGTTTAGGTTTTATGCTTAATATTGTACATTACGACTGATAATTTAGAATGACAAATTTTATTTAGTCTATGTTTTGAGACTTTTGTGGACTATGCTGTTTTATTTATTTTTTGGCTAGATTTAAGTTTGGATTTACTGTTAAACATTATTGTCCATAACAGACAAATAAGAGGTAAATAAGAAATGTGTCAGTTATATTTTGGTAAAAGTTATAGGCCCTCATTCAATTATGATTTGGCCAATTCAATACTGCTCTAAATAAGCAGATAACATTTTTTTTTTAAATACGTTTTTAGTTAGTGAAAACCTTGTTTGTGAATAGATGTTTACTAACTAAAAACTTCTTAAAAAAATATGCTATGTGCTTATTTAGACCTCTATTCAATTGGCCAAATTGCAATTGAATGAGGGCCATAGTTAGTGATTGTTCTTTTTTTTCTGTTGATATGTATGCAGAGCAAACATGTTTATTTAGTTTTCTCATTTTTTACTTGTTATACTGTACCTTGGTTGAAGTGTGATTTCAATCAGAATGTTTGTTGGTCCTCTGTTAAAGGCCTTCGTCCGATGGTCTGGTCCTCTGTTGAAAGTCCTCGTCCGATGGTCTGGTCCTCTGTTGAAAGTCCTCGTCCGATGGTCTGGTCCTCTGTTGGAAGTCCTCGTCCGATGGTCTGGTCCTCTGTTGAAAGTCCTCGTCCGATGGTCTCGTCCTCTGTTGAAAGTCCTCGTCCAATGGTCTTCACGCAGTGTCTGTTGTAAAAGAAAAATGAAAATGTTATTTGATTTTAATGTATTTGTAATGAATAAGAAATGTCATTACTTTGGTGTATTGTATGCGTTATGGTGAATTTTTCTGCTATGCTGTTTTTTGTGCAACCTTTTAAAAATATTTTAAATATATTTGTATATTCCAGTTACCCTTTTTTTATCCTGTAATTATTAATGTTTTTCTTATTTTGGATAAGATTGCAATGTTTTTAGCATGATCCTGTTTTGTGTCCACCGCTTTTGCTATACTAATTTAGACTTCTTTGTAAGGCTTATAGCTTCGTAAACAGTAAATAAGAATATTAATTTACTTTGCTATGTGTTTGTGTGATTTTTGGTACAATCCTATTTGTGTCTACCATATGTTGCATACTTTATTTGCTTAATTTTTTTTTTTTTATGAAGGATAAATTTTTTTCCTATTTTGGATATGATGGCTATGTTTTTAGCATTATCCTATTTTTTTGTCCACCCCTTTTGGTATGCTTATTTAGGCTTCTTTGTAAGGCTTATAGGTTCTTAAACATTAAAGAAGAATATTAATTTACTTTGCTATTTGTTTGTGTGATTTTTGCTACAATCCTATTTGTGTCCACCACTTTTGGTATGCTTATTTCGGCTTCTTTGTAAGGCTTATAGGTTATTAAACATTAAAGAAGAATATGAATTTGCTTTGCTATTTGTTTGTGGGATTTTGGGTACAATTCTGTTTTGTGTCTACCACCTTTAGTATGCTTATTTCGGCTTCTTTGTAAGGCTTAAAGGTTCTTAAACATTAAAGAAGAATATTAATTTACTTTGCTATGTGTTTGTGTGATTTTTGGTACAATCCTATTTTGTGTCTACAACTTTTGCTATGCTTATTTAGGCTTGTTTGTAAGGCTTATAGGTTCTTAGACATACAGCAACGTGTAGAGCTACCTTTACCTTACAATTCAAATAGACGGCGCCGCAAGGATATCCCACTTCCGGCCGGCCGCATATCATGCAAATGGCCGGAAGCGTTTTTCCAGCGCCCGTAAATCTTGTTTTCCGGCCGCAAAGTCAGAAAACTGTAAATGCAAATATAAATTCAAGATGGCACTGTATAGCCCTGTAAATGCTAGGCATCATAATGGGGGACATGAGGATTAATAGCAACACCCTCTCAAGCTTGCACATCACCCAAATCCGATATATCATTTACGGTTTACTTTCCGCCCCGTAGTCCCGCTGGCTCGTCCTTGTTAAAACCCGTATGGGTTCGGAGGTGGAGGGCCGCAAACAAAGCATTGTAGAAGCCAAAAGATATTCAATCCAGCACTGCAAAGCACTGTAAATGATGGGGAACATAATGGGGGGCATGAGGATTAATAGCAAAACATTCTCAAGCTTGCACATCGCCAAATTGTACTTTGATTTTAAATTCCGTCCAAGTCCCACAGACTTCAATGATCAAGCCCGTCGCTCCTTATTCAAGCCCGTGCGGGATTGGAGGGCACATGTCCTTCAAGCCTGTAGCTCGTTCTTAAAGCCCGTACGTGCTTGGAGGTTGAAGGTATCCATTTTGTTACGTTTTTTGCAGTCTGCATGGTTTAAGCCTGTAACCCTAAAATGGAGGCCTAAGTTTGCAAGTTTGCGAGTTTTTCATTTGTGTGTCCGTGTCTTGGAAACAAGCACTATGTACATTTGATTATATGCTCAAAAACAGGGCCCTCCATTCTTTAAGGTGTTAAGTTTTTTTTTTGCCATGTACTAACCACCTGTACAGCGCTACGGAATATGTTGGCGCGATATAAAGATAATAATAATAATAAGCATTACAGCCTCCAAATTAACAATTGTTAAAATTAGTTTAATATTCCTCATATGTTTGATTGGTCAACACACATACAGGCTCCATTGTAGCGCCAATGTTGGGGTGAATATGTCACCCCAACATTGGCACGCACAGCAAATGTGTTTTGACAACATGTAGCTGACATTAGCGGTCCCACATCATTGCGCAGTTCTAATGTTTAAGACTACTGCGCGTTGATGAAAGAACGCAAGTGATATGACCTAATGCCATAAACCCTTCTAACCCTTGTAGCCACAGCCTAATCCTAACTCTTACACCCCACAGCCTAATCCTAATCATTAGATCCGCTAGCCTCCTGTCGGGCCTGCTGTTGTTGATGCGCGCATGTGTCGGTGCGCAGATGACAGCGCACATTCAAGGCACGCTATATAGTTGATCAACGATAGAATACACATCTCGCTCATCACATCCACATTAGAGAATACAAATAGTGGCCAAATCAGACCGCCACTTGGCATATATCAAGTACCAGGAGAATATTTCAATATATGTGGTTACGTTCTTCAGTTGTGTCAGACTCTCTGTGACCCTATGGACTGCAGCACATTCAGCTAGGTCTCTGCCTGTGCTGTTCTCCAAAGTTTGAAGGCCAAAGAGATTGGAGTGGGTTGTCAGTTCCTCCTCTAGTGGATTGGGATTTGTTTAATCTCTCTGCTATGACCTGCCCACCTACAGTAGCTCACAGCTTCGTTCAGGTACACAAGCTGCTTCACCACCACCACCACTTAGCAACCCTCACCCATGTAAATTGATAAATAGCAGAACAGTTTGGAAGTTCACTAAATGGGAATAACTAGACACCTGGCACATGGCTCCCACCAGGATGGGCGTAGCAGAGATTATGCCTGATTGAAGTGAGTTTGCTGTCGATCCCAGAGCTTACGGCCCTTCCTGATGGGTCAGAGTAGATATGTGTGGTGTATGTTCCCCTGGTCCCCTTCAGCATTGCTAAGTGGTGGGAAGGGGCTTGTGTACCTGAATGAAGCTGTGAGCTATAACATGTAGGGCCACTGTAGGTGGGCACATCATAGCAGAAAGATCAGACAAGGTCCAATCAGCTTGAGAAGGAACTGACAAACCACACCAGTATATTTAGCATGCAAACCGTGGATAACAGCACAGGCAGAGACCTAGCTGAATGTGCTGCAGCTCCTAGGGTCACAGAGCGTCAGACACAACTGAAGAACTGAACAACATACATTACAATGTTTCCCTGCTACGTTATATATGCCATGTGGCAGTGTAATTAGCAAAATAATTGTGTTACCAAATGTAGATGTGATGAGCGAGATGTATATGCAATTAGATAGAGATTTAAGGGATCACAATAGAGCTCATATGCGTGGCAAAGGGTTCATATGACCTGACTCCTGTTTTACTCTTGCTATTGAATTGGGTAGTGTGGCTTTAATCATATTATGCATGTTGCAGCATGGTTTGTCATATTGGCATGTGCATGACCATTACAACATATGATAACCAAAGGATATTTAGCCAATGCATGTTCATTATTGGGCAACTAACTGTATTCACACATATGCTAAGTGGTGTTGGTGAAGGGGTTTGTGTACTTCAATGAAGCTATGAGCTATACTACATAGGGCCAGTGTAGGGGGGCACGTTTTATCAGAGAGGTCAGACTAATCCCAATCAACTAGAGAAGGAACTGGAAAACCACTCCAGTGTCACATGCCCTATTCATTGTAGGCCCTCAGGGGAATGTCCCTACTCCACAGTATCGCTAATCAGACTTGTCATGGGTATTAACCCTATATTAGAAGTAGATATGATATTTGAGATCATATGATATCTAAAGCTATTCTGACTCCTCAACAGTTTTATATGTATTGATCTATTGCATGTTATCTATGGCTCGTCAGTTTACATTTATAGGAATGTGACACTAATGTAATGCATGTGGATTTCACAGAACCAAACATATTCATAACACACGGACGCAGTCAGAAAGGTCTAACAAAGCTTTATTTTTTACACAAACCACAATTAGCAGTGGTCAAGAGTGTGCATTCACATAACAGTATAACAAAGCTTTATTTGCTAGACAGACCACAATCAGCAGTGGTCAAGAGTGTGCATTCACATAACAGTATAACAAAGCTTTATTTGCTAGACAGACCACAATCTGCAGTGGTCAAGATTGTGCATTCACATAACAGTATAACAAAGCTTTATTTGCTAGACAGACCACAATCAGCAGTGGTCAAGAGTGTGCATTCACATAACAGTATAACAAAGCTTTATTTGCTAGACAGACCACAATCAGCAGTGGTCAAGATTGTGCATTCACATAACAGTATAACAAAGCTTTATTTGCTAGACAGACCTCAATCAGCAGTGGTCAAGATTGTGCATTCACATAACAGTATAACAAAGCTTTATTTTCTAGACAGACCACAATCAGCAGTGGTCAAAACTGCATTAATATCATGGGTGTGGTGTGGGCGGGTCCTCGAAGAGCAAGAGGCTAGAGTCTAGAATAAGCATGATGCATAGCACCTACCAGGGTCACATGAGTGCACTACACCGCTGCAACCGGAACCAGAAATCTCTCCATTTAACTGAAGAAACCATTTATGTGCATAGCACTTACAACTTGTAACTAGATCTGCTCAATGAAACAGATGATTCAACCTTTGGACTGTGTAATCCAATTCAGTTTCACATCTACAGTGTGTTGAACAAACAAAAATCTGAAATAAGTGGTCAAATAAAAAAAGGCGGTGGAGGATCCCAAAAAAAATTATAATCAAGATGTATGTACAGTACAGTTCTAAATACTGTACCAATATACCAACTCACCTGATTCCCATCTGCAAGCATTACTACCTATTAGCTAGGTCTGTGGATAATCAGACATATGGGCAAATAGCCATTATTATGGAGAGGACACAAAGGTCAGCAGCCAGATTCAATGTTACTTACATCAGACCCAAAGATCTGTTCTCAGACTGATATTGAGGTCAGGATCACATGCTTCACTACTGCATATATTATTGCTGGCTGTCATTAACAGGCCATTGTGAGACTTTGCAAGTCCACCGCCATAGCGGTATTAGTCTACATTTAAGCTAACAACAATCATGTCTGAGATATCTGGCAATATGATAGCTGTAAGATTGTGGGAGCTACATGTTAAGGGGGCTGCCATTGAAGGCATGTCTACCTGAGAGGCACTGGGAAAACCTTACACCTCATATAATTCCTCCACAATGCTTGCAGATGCAGGAGATGCCTTCATGGACCTAAAAAAAAAGAAGAAAGAAGCAAAAAAAGACAAAACCTAAGAAATAAGGCCTGAAAACATCATAGGGAGGGCAGCATCTCTTCTCAACAGCACTCCTTAGTGACAATTTATTGGTCACACTACTAATTAACAGCCTTATTAAATTGCTATGTAACAAATAGAATAGGGCTCTAAATAAGCACACAGCATATTTTTTTAAAGAAGTTTTTAGTTAGTGAAGACTTTGCTTTTGGATAGAAGTTCACTAACTAAAAACTTTGTTTAAAAATATATGCCATGTGCTTATAAAGTCCCCTATTCAATTGACCAAATCACATTTAAAGAGGAGGCCCTTTGTGTTCTGTTTAACCTGTCACCAATTGATGGTCACTGAGGAGTGCTGTTGAGAAGGCAAAAACATGTCTGCAGACCCTATGGGCGTCATTCAATTGCGCTTTGGCCAATTGAAAAGGGCTCTATGTAAGCACAGAGCATATATTTAGTTACAGACGTTTGTAGTTAGTGAAGACTTTGCTTTTGGATAGAAGTTCACTAACTACAAACATCTGTAAAAAAATATGCTCTGTGCTAAAATTGAGCCCTTAGCCATCGGCCACATTGCAATTGAATGAGGCCCTATGTCCTCCTCTGCTTGTTCCCAGGACCCACATCACCTGTGCCCATCCTCCGTCTCCCCTCTGGTGGTGATGGTGTGTGGGGGGGGGGGGGCGGTGCCAGGCAGCGGTGGTCTGGCCGGTGGCGGACACATGGGAGGAGAAGAGGGGCCAGGCTGCTCTTGACTGGGGGATTGGGAGATCCCCGTTGATGTCGGTCTGGGGACCATCTCCTGTCTGAGCAGCCTGACCTGAAGGTGTTCCGCTGTCATGTGGTGCCTCCTCACCTCCCTGGACAGCCTGGCCAGGCTGTGGGTCATATGCGACCGGAGGCCAGAGATGCTGGCCTCCATCTGGAGCTGGCTGGCCGTCAACTCCTGCATGCTGGCCTCGATCCTTTGTGAGCTCGCCAGCTGCTCCTTCATGACGGCCAGCATCACCCCCAGCACAGCCTGGCTCTGCGGGGACGACACCCCTGGGTGGGCCTGGTGAGGTGTAGTGGGGAGGTCCACAGCTGGAGCCTGGGGTGACAATGCTCTCGGTGGTGACCAGGCCAGCACACTGTGTGGGGAAGGAGGTGCTGTCCCAAGGGCATGGGAGGGCCACAGAGCAAGTCTTTGGAGGATGGGCATAGTCCCAGGGCTTGTTCCAGTAGAACTGGCAAGGTCAATGACCAGCCCATCCTCTGACCCAGGGCCCTCCGATCTTCCTTCCTCCTCCCCCTGTGCTGGAAGATCCTGGTACGGGGCCGATGGCCCCGCCTCCTCTGCCTGGTCACAGGACCCAGAGCTCCTCCTGGATGCTGAGAGCTAGAGAAGAAAGGTACATGTCATTAGTATGTTGATTAGCGCATTGATATGTGTTCATTTCTAATTATCTGACATCTAGCCTTGAATATGGATGATTCTCCTCTTTGCAACTCTGATTAGCTATCTTATATTAGCTGTTATCTATTCTTAGTTTTCTGTTCTTGATGGTTCTCGGCTCACAACGCTATCTGTATTACAGCTGCTGTCTGTAACTGCATAGGCTGAACGGGCACACCAATACATGGACTCTCTATTACAGGGGTGTCCAAACTCTTTCCTGGATTGGAAGATATCCTTTCACCGCACAGGTGAGTCAATCAGGATGACTGAAGAAGTGATTGACTCACCTGTGCGCAGCAGGGTTATCAAATCCAGGCATGTGTGTGGCCCACCAGGACCGAGTTTGGACACACCTGCTCTATTGCTTGATTACTGTTGTGGTGACCAGTAATGACAGTGATTTGTCAGCTTCATGAATTTAATGATGCATCCATCTATCCCTTGTTAATTTCATGGAGCTGACATGTCAGTGTCATGTCCATGTGTTGTGTGTGTGATGCACATGTGGTGGCATGTTGCTGTATGTCATATTCACCTGCCATGGAGGCTGGGTCCTGCTGCTCCATCGGGCCTGAAGCTCCAGCTGCGGCGGAGGGTGCAAGTATGGCCCTTGCAATGACTTCATGTCCCAGGTACTTGACCCTCCGCTCCTCGGCCTCCTGTGCCATCTTCTTCCTCACCGCGGCCCTGATGTTGTCAAACCGTTGCTTAATGGACCGCAGACTGCGTCCACGGCCTGCCACACCATTGACAAGATTGACCACCTGCTGCCCGAGGTGATAACGGGGCGGGCACGGATGGCCTCCAGGAGGACCATGTTCTCCTCCCGGCTATAATTGTGGGCCCTAGACCTGCCGCCAGCCTCTTGCTCTCTAGTCTGGGGTTGAGGACTCTCTCCACTCTCCTCCTCCCTCCTCGCCTCCCTCCTCCTCCTTCCTCCTCCTACTCTCCTCTCCCTCCTCCCTCCTCTCCTCCCTCCTCTCCTCCATCCTTCCTTTACTCTTCTTCCTCCTCCCTCCTACTCTCCTCTCCTCACTCCTTCCTCTCCTCCCTCCTTACTCTCCTCTCCTCCCTCCTTCCTCCTTCCCTCTTTTGCTCCCTCCTTACTCTCCTCTCCTCCCTCCTTCTCCTCATCTACTTCCTCCTCCTCTCCTCCCTCATTCCTCCTCTCCCTTCCTCCTCCTCCTCTCTCCTCTCCTCCCTCCTGTCCTCCCTCCTCCTCTCCTTCCTCCTCCTCTCCCTCCTCCTCCTCTCCTCCCTCCTCCTTCTCTCCTCCCTCCTCCTCTCCTCCTCCCTCCTCCTCCTCAACTACCTCCCCCTCCTCAACTACCTCCCCCTCCTCAACTACTACCTCCTCCTCACTCCTCCCCTCCTCTTCCCCACCTCCACGCCCCGGGTCTCCCTGACACTCCCCTCCCCTTTGCTCCTCTCCCTCCATCACCACCTGAAAAGAAAAGAAAGAGAAATTCAGAAATGTTTTAGTGGGTTTGCCTGCTCCCCCCTCGTCCACCATTCTGATCGTCTATAACACTATTTCTGCTTGGATATCAATGTTGTAACTAACTGCAGTAATCAACCTTAAGTGGACAGAGCCTGTGACAGCAGTGGGAGGGGTGTACAGCACCTCTCACTCTGGACCTGAGTGGCTCTGATGAAACACGCTAGATCAATACTTTCCTAAACAATGTGGAAGGGGCAGTTACAGTTTGCATATATACAAGATATGCAGCTATTTACTGTGTGCTTCTATCATGTGTGGGGAGTGGCCCATGTCTGAGGCCACTAATATCCTATCTGCATTATACTCTGCACATATTCCTGGGCGTGGTACCTATCCTAAAGCCATCTTCTGTACCAGAGGTAGTAGGAACTACATGGTCCTGCTGGGCTAGGCTGAAAATAAGTTCTTGTCAAGCCCCATTGAAGAAGCAGTTTGGAACACCTATGTGTATTGCAAATATGTGTAGAAATCTCAATCAAGCTCAATCAAACTCAAACTCAATCAAACACAATCAAACACAATCAAACTTAATCACACTCAATCAAACTCAATCAAACTCAATCAAACTCAAACTCAATCAAACTCAATCAAACTCAATCAAACTCAAACTCAATCAAACTCAAACTCAATCAAACTCAAACTCAATCAAACTCAAACTCAATCAAACACAATCAAACACAATCAAACTTAATCAAACTCAATCAAACTCAATCAAACTCAAACTCAATCAAACTCAATCAAAATCAAACTCAATCAAACTCAAACTCAATCAAACTCAATCAAACTCAAACTCAATCAAACACAATAAAACGTAATCAAACTCAATCAAACTCAAACTCAATCAAACTCAATCAAACTCAATCAAACTCAAACTCAATCAAACTCAATCAAACACAATCAAACTCAAACTCAATCAAACTCAATCAAACTCAATCAAACTCCATCAAACTCAAACTCAATCAAACTCAATCAAACTCAATCAAACTCAATCAAACTCAAACTCAATCAAACTATCAAACTCAGTCAAACTCAAAATCAATCAAACTCAATCAAACTCAATCAAACTCAAACTCAATCAAACTCAATCAAACTCAATCAAACTCAAACAAACTCAAACAAACTCAATCTCTCGCTCTCAATCTCTCACTCTCAATCTCTCGCTCTCAATCTCTCTCAATCTCTCTCTCTCAATCTCTCTCTCAATCTCTCTCTCTCAATCTCTCTCTCAATCTCTCTCTCTCTCAATCCCTCTCTCTCAATCCCTCTCTCTCAATCCCTCTCTCTCAATCTTTCTCTCTCTCTCTCTCAATCTCTCTCTCTCAATCTCTCTCTCAATATCTCTCTCTCTTAATCCGTCTCTCTCAATCTCTCTCTCTCAATCCCCCTCTCTCAATCCCTCTCTCTCAATGCCTCTCTCTCAATCGCTCTCTCTCTCTCGCTCTCAATCTCTCTCAATATATATATATATATATATATATATATATATATATATATATTGTGATCAGGATGGTCGTGTAAATCGGTGGTTACTTGAAGAAGAAACTTGCTTGAAATGCAGCAAATATGTTTATTTGCAAAAGAAAGTAACAACTGAGCAGTAACTCTGCTTAAAATAAAGGAAATAAACATCTACGTAAACATGCTGACTAACATGCAGGAACACCCTGACTGTACCCGGGCAGCTTCTCTGCGCCAGAGAAATTATAAGTTTAACAGTCTCTGCGAGGTGGGAGAGTGCCACCTTGTGGCCAGGATACTAATAGTCCCTTAGACTTGTGAGACTGCCACCTTGTGGCCAGGATTCAAATAGTCCCTTCGACTTGTGAGAGTGCCAACTTGTGGCCAGGATTAAAATAGTCTCTTCGACTTGTGAATTATGTTGTCACCTTCAGCAACCTCTGGGACACTGCTCCTCTCTGGGACACAGCTCCTCTCTGGCACACAGCTCCTCTCTGGTTTATCGGTAGTCTTTTCCACAATTACACAGTCGCGGATGAAGCATAGGGCCCGCCCATCTCTCCCGTATGCTTCACCCCAGGGACCCTTGCATAACACAACACTAACTTGTATTAACTTCCGTCTTCTAAACTCTGCTTCTTCCCTGGGCCATAATACGTCTGGGTACTTTCATTCAACGGCCTCTGGCAGCTACACACGTGCTTAGGCCTTTAAGGCAACTCTGTCTGGGGATCCTCACTAATCCCTTCACTTACTTGGCGTCCTGAGGCTGTATTCACTGTTCCAGCTCACAACGTCCTGCGACTGCAAACAGCTCACACTTCTTGCTGTACTCCTAGCCACAGTAAATCAGGTAACTCTTACAGGCTTGCTTCCCAAACACACTGTAATTCCACACAGGATCAGCCTCCACTCTGGGGCTTGCGTCTGGCAGCAGCACAACCTGCCCAGAGCCTAGCCAGCCACACCCCCCTTCCATGTCTGCTTTCCAGGCTTTTAAAGGGAAGTTGCACCAATTAGGAGTTCTTCAGAAGTTTTAACTCTGTCACTTCTGTCAAGAACTCCATACTCCACTTGCTTGTCTTAACTTCTAAGGGGTAAACGATCACACACCCTCCCCCTCAGCACAACAACATGGTGTTGGGCGACATGCCGAGAGGCCGGACATCCGGTAGGGTCGCCCAGCCAACCATTCCTCCTCTGTGCCGTCATCATTGAGGTAGAAGGCTGCTAAAGTAGCCACCTGCAAATCCATCTTCTCTTTACCTTACTGGTCTGTTTGCATTCTTCCTGTGTGCCGCCTTTATCAGGAAGGAGTGTATCCCCCAACTTTGTAGAGCTGTCCTTATATAGCATCATGCTGGACTCTGTAGTCACATGTCTGGGTACAGATATAACAATATCCGTTGCACTTACTTCGAGCCCGTCATCATTTCCAATCTCTTCTTTATCTTCACCTCCCCGGAGATTTTCTACAGTCTCAGTGTTTCCCTCGTCATCCTCAACTTCAAAGCCATCTTCATTGTCCAACTTAAACATGGCCTGGAGCTTCTGCCGCTCTTCAGCACGACGATGTTTCATTGCTTCCTTTAGCTTTGCTTTAAGAAGTTGCAGCTTTTGACCAGGCTTTTTCCGAATTATCTCATCAGTTGTTTCAGCAGACACAATGACAGATACCACATCTGCCTTTAACCCCTCCTTTCCATCTGCCGTTGTCTCTATACGGACGATATTTAGATTAACTTTCCTCTCAATCACAGGCTTGACTTTATGCTGTGTCTGTACCAGACATTTAGATGTCTCCTCAACAGTCTGAGAATCCAATAGAGGCACAGGGATTTCCTGCTGGATCTCATAAGTAGGATCTTCATCTTCACTTACAGGCTTCGGAATGGGCTCTGGCCTATCCACATGGTCCTCCGAATCCACTGTCTGCCAAGCCGTTTGTGGCTCATCAGTACTCTTGGCTGGCTCACTTCTTCCATCCATAGTTTCTTCTAATACCTCACCCGTACAAGCCTGTGATGCTTGGATAGAATTATTTGCATCCACTTTACTTTCTTCTGCTGGAGCAGAGTCACTTGTTTTGACTTCTTTTGTATCACCAATGTCCATCTTATTTTCCAGACTGCATGGCTGATACTTTGTTGATTTAATAAGCTGCATGGCTCTCCCTTCGCAAGATGGCCGTGGCCGATGCTTGAAGAAATCATGAATGCTTTCCGCAGTCACTTCCTCTGCTGCCTTTTCCATCAAATATGTAAATTCTTCTTCATTACCATCAGCAGGGATGATTTCAGGGAGTTTTTCATCAAGTGATGGCCCATTTTCTGTTGTGCAAATAATTTCAAAGTCCTCAGTATTCGTTTCAATAATATCTACTACCTTTTGTACCCTTTCTGTTTTTTTAAGAGTACTCTCCAATAGCTGTGGAGCTGGGCTTATTAAACATTCCTCAACTAAACTCTTGGACTCATGCTTGCAAATGCACAGCACAACCATGTCTACTGTGTCTCTCACCTGTGCATCATCAGGATTTTCTAATTTTTCCAAAACGCATACAGAGTCTTGCAATGAGATCGTGACTGGTTCTAAAATATTTTCTTTACCTTCAACTTCCAGGTGTTCAGTCAAATCTGGAATGTTGAGGGTATCTATAACTGCCTCTACAGACAGCTTTGCACTTTCTGCAACTGCTTGAAGGACATGATCAACATGCTTCTGTTGTTCTTCCACACTCTTGGCACTGTCACTTTCCTCTGGCACAGGTGTACCTTCATCGGTTGTTGCAGGTGACTCTTCTAATTGGGAAACTGTGCTAAATTTAACCGCTTCAACAATTATTTCAGTTTCAAGTTTATCTTTGTTCTTAGACAACTGAAGTTCCTTTGCTTGCTTTGTTACTGTCGCACTAATCCAGGATGGAGATCTTTCTTCAAGACTGGTAACAGCTCTCTCCCCCTCGATCACAGTCACAGTGACAGCATGAATTAGTTCTTCAGTGCATTTCTCAGGTACTGTTCTTTGCTCTTTTAAATGAATCCTTAACAGAGGCTTCCATAGATCGTTGAGCATCTAACTTTTCTTGCTGAGCCGCATCAAACTCAGCTACGGCTGGTTCTTCAGAGTCATTATCAAATCCTTCTGACTGTGCAGTTTGTCCAGCCTCATTTAGGGGGGTCTGCTCCATTTTACCATCAGATTTTTTCTTCTTACGCCCAGGAATTAATTTTTTCAAGGACACCCACGATTCATCTTTCTCCTCTTGGCTGCTGCTTATCTGTATCTTAGAGGTCTTGTTGCGTTCCTTCTGTTTTGCTTCAGGAACAGTCTTTTCTAAGGTGTTCACAACGGACACTGGCATAGCAACACTTTCTAGCGGGTCTCCATTAGAAGCCTCTTTGTCACTATCTTCACTGTCTAATGTCAACAGTAGTATTCGCCAGGGCTTCTGTCAAAATTGAGAAATGTTCTCCTTTTTATCACTGTGCGGCCGCTCCCACACCTACGATTCGTTCAGCTTAGGCTTTGGGGGACATTTCCTCTGCTCCCAAATAGGCATCAATTTCTCATTCCGGTAGGACACTCGTTAGTCCTCAAACGCAGGCTTCCTCCGCCATTCAGGGATATACTCTGGCTTCATTTTAACTTGGGCTTGTCTTCGGAGCCTAAAAAAACGCTGTTTCTCCTCCTCTAAGGCCATTCTATCCGCACCAGCAGGCCCTTTTGTTCTCTCAGCTACCTCTTTCGGGCTCTCAGCAACCTCTTTGGGGCTCTCAGCAACCTCTTTGGGGCTGTCTGCGTTCTCACGTGCTCGTTCAGCAGTCTATTTGGCTGGATCGGTCGTCTCTGCGGGCTCTCTCTCCGTCTCTACGCGCTCTCTCTCCGTCTCTGCGGGCTCTCTCTCTGTCTCTGCGGGCTCTCTCTCCGTCTCTGCGAGCTCTCTCTCTGTCTCTGCGGGCTCTCTCTACGTCTCTGCGGGCTCTCTCTCCGTCTCTGCGGGCTCTCTCTCTGACTCTGCGGGCACTCTCTCCGACTCTGTGGGCACTCTCTCCGAGTTTCCATCAAGGACAGGTTTGGCTTGCCTTCCCTTAACAGGGACTTTGTACCTTAAGCTCGGGCAGTGATAAGCCTGTCTGTTAAAAATAAAATCCCAGGAGGGCAGTCTCTGTACTCTCTTTACTCCTATACGGTCAAGGATCTCCTCTTTCAGGGGGCAATAATTGGTTGCCATTTCTTCAGGCAAAACCCCATACGTTTCCTCTGCTTCACCACACAGATAGGGACCCAGGACTGTGGCCCAGTGTTGTTTAGGCCAACCTTCCCTGGTAGCAATCTTCTCAAAATTCAGGAGGTAGGTTTTAACATCATCCTGAGCTGTCACTTTCTTTAGAAAGCAATTAGGGTTTATAATCCTGCTTGATTTTGAAACCACAATGTTCTCTGTAGATCTCAATCGCTGCAGCTGCACTTTCTGTGCTTCTAAAAACTCTCTCATTTGGACCCTGGCCTCTTCCATTTGTCTCTGCCATTTCTCTGTGGCCTCTCTAAATCTTGCAGCTACCTCTCCAAAACCTTTATCTTCCTCTTTTGCGGCTTGGATGCTATCCTCTGCAATCATTTCTCTCTTTTCTGACTGGCTCTGACCCAGCTTAGCAGCCAGCACTCTGTTCATCTCTGCCTGCTGCTTGTTCATTACCCGCTGTGCTTCTATAAAAGCTTTAAAGGCCTCCTCCATATTTATGTGGTACTGTGGGCTGTCTTCTTCAACACAGACACTTTTCCACCCCACTTCTAACACCAGTGTGATCAGGATGGTCGTGTAAATCGGTGGTTACTTGAAGAAGAGACTGATACTTGCTTGAAATGCAGCAAATAGGTTTATTTGCAAAATAAAGTAACAACTGAGCAGTAACTCTGCTTAAAATAAAGGAAATAAACATCTACGTAAACATGCTGACTAACATGCAGGAACACCTTGACTATACCCGGGCAGCTTCTCTGCGCCGGAGAAATTATAAGTTTAACAGTCTCTGCGAGGTGGGAGAGTGCCACCTTGTGGCCAGGATACAAATAGCTCCTTTCTGGGTCACAGCTCCTCTCTGGGACACAGTTCCTCTCTGGGTCACAGCTCCTCTCTGGGTCAAAGCTCCTCTCTGGGTCAAAGCTCCTCTCTGGGACACAGCTCCTCTCTGGGACACAGCTCCTCTCTGGTTTATCGGTAGTCTTTTCCACGATTACACAGTCGCGGATGAAGCATAGGGCCCGCACCTCTCTCCCGTATGCTTCACCCCAGGGACCCTTGCATAACACAACACTAACTTGTATTAACTTCCGTTTTCTAAACTCCGCTTCCCCACACTGGGGAAAAGATCTTGAAGGTGAAAGCAGATTTCTTTAGAATGGGAGGTATCCCCAATGTGCTCGGTGCTATAGATTGTACACATGTAGCATTGATACCTCCTAGAGAGCAAGAAGCGCTGTTCAGAAATCGCAAACACTATCATTCGATCAATGTACAGGTTGTCTGTGATGCAGGCATGCGCATACAAAATGTGGTTGCAGGCTTCCCGGGAAGTACTCATGATGCCCATATCGTCAGTCATCCACCCATCGTTTTTTTGAGTCTGGACAAGCTCCACCTTGGTGGCTACTGGGTGAGTACCCATAAAGGATCCCCTAACATATACATCATGTTCCACTGTAATGCTATTCCATTGTTGCGTGAAAAATGCGCAACAATGCATGCGCCAACAGACAAAATAGAGTCCCTCAATAGCGCGCACGACATCTGCACGCAGGAGTTGAGATAAGGACTTAAGGGTGGACTTAGGGGTTTTAGGGTTAGGGGTCTTTAGGCTAAGGCTTCTGATTCTAAGTGTTAGTGTTAGGCATGGGGTCTCAGTGGTTCGGGTTAGCTATGGGGTGTGAGGTCTCGGGTTAGAGGGTTTAGGCCCATTAGGCAATAGATTCTACAACTTGCGCTCTTTGATCGACGCACATTTTGCCACACAATTTTCAACAGTGCGCTATTGTCGCGGGCTTCTGTCAGCGCCGTATTGAACGCGCTCATTTGCCGTGAGCCCTAAAGAAGGTGTGCCGACTGAGCCATTGCATCGCAGCTTGTTGCTGTGCCTAACCTTATGTGACCTGGTCATAGGAGTAGGAAGTTCCAACCCAGAGATCCCTAAACTAACGTCACATTAATCATTGTGTATATTTACAGATGCTTTAACGAGCAGCACAACCTCACATTCATATCTACATCTCCCATTTTTGTTTCCTTCAGGTGATGCAGGATATAGGTGTTTGCCATGGTTGTTGACCCCTGTGAACAATCCACGCACAGAGGGGGAGGAGAGGTACAATGCAGCCCATGCCAGAACCCGGAATGTAATAGAGCGCACCTTTGGCCTCCTGAAGATGCGCTTCAGATGTTTACATTCCACTGGCGGGGCGCTACAGTATACACCAGTGAAGGTTTGTCACATCATCCTGGCCTGCTGTTGTCTGCACAATATAGCAGTACAGGCAAACTGTCTGGGGAACATTGATGATGCTCCGGTTGAACCGGCGGAGCGTCCAGTACCTCCCCCTGGTGAGGATAACGTTCAGGGGTCACGACTACGTGCCCACGTCATTCGGGAGTACTTCCCATGTAAGTCTGAAACTAATAACAACTATAATGTACCTTGATTATGGTTACTAATACATCTCTTTTCTCCTTCCCCATTGTCATACAGAATACCCAACAGTCCACAGTAGAGGATAGCTTTGTGATGTAACATATGTCTCGTGACGCATTCTTAATACTGGATCAAATACAGCCTGCTCTGATATCCGTTAATGGTAAGTATGCGCACATTCCCATACACATCATATATATTGATATCTGCCAACCTCCAGAAGCTTAGCTAAATGGATGGTCTGATGTATTCCACAATGTCAATGGATATAGGCTTCACAATCGTATTTGAAAACATCTTCACAGAACAGTAATCTTCCCATTGTCTGATCATGTTATTCCACATCCCATGGAGGTCAATGCAATTCATAGCAATCTGGATATATGAACATACCAGCATATTGTAAACCACAATAAATGTACCTCGTCGGATGCAAAGAGGGGATCCCTCCTGTTCTTTATCAGCGAATGCTGGTAAAAGTATTCTAAGTCAGATAACAGGAATAGTCTCAAGGATGTGTTAACTAGGAATCATTGTGCAATATATCATATGGATTGTGTGACTCATCTCATCATATTAACATTACAAAACTGTTGCCATGTGTCAACACATTGTTTACCCACACAGACATGGGAAACGACCTGTACAGCAACAGAACATCAGCTACATCTATGTCGACTACATTGTAAGTGAGTATTTGCGGGAAACATGTGTCATGAATCAGCCAGTGGCCATATTGTGTTTGGACAAAGTTCATGGCTCATGCTGTGGAAGAAAAGGTTTGGGGCCCACTTGTTATGGATACATTGTTATGTTGTGGTCTAGGGGATAAAGTATTATAAGTTTATCCCTTAGCATATTCCCATACCTCCCATGTTTAGGCTCATTGCAATGAGTATCCTGTGAGGGATCTAATGGGATATATTGGTTGTATGTGGGTGAAACATTGGGTGTTATATTTGTAAATATGAATGTATGTTATTATATTAGTATGTTATTATATTGTAGAGGGGAAGCCATAGAATACAGCCAAGCCTCCTTTGTTCCCAAAGGCCTGTTAATCCCATTAGCTAAGTGTCCAGCAGAGTACTAACAATGGGGAGCTCACAGCTGGAGAGCAGACAGGCAGGCACCATAACCCACAACCCCAGGGGGTCTACAGGGATTCCCACTCAGAGAATCAGGCAAAGTCCAGAGGGCAGGGAGATGTCTCTCTCTTTGGAGCTAGAGCCAAATGAATTAGTTAGCCCCACCTAATGGGGAGGAGTCTCATGGTTCCCACGTAAGAACCCTGCCTGATTGGCCAGAGGCAGTTAGGGGCTGACTAAAGGTAGCCCCTCCTGGTAATGTTGTATGCCTTTTTAAAAGATGTTGTTTTCCAAATAAAGTTGTTCATAATTGTCATCAAGACTTTGTGTGCAGGTGTATTATTGACCCAGGGGCATATGCTGGTAGAGGAGATCGTTTCTGACTCCCTTCCAGGTTTCCCAGGCACACTACCAAAAGCTGGGACTAATGCTCTTGCATCTACAAAGACTGTCCATTGGTCTGGAGCCACCCAAACTTAGGTATATAACCTACAGGAGATAAGAGGACTAGTATTCTCTATACTCCATCATCATTGTAGGTTGTGACAATTGGTGGCATTGGTGAGAGACTCCACAAAAAGACCAGCAATGGAACAGACGGACATCACCAAAGAAGCAACAAGACGGTTTAAAGCAGCCAGGCACTTATACCCCAGTAAGATGACCGCACAAGAGGTGTCCAACTTACTAGACCAACATTGCCAGAGGATCTGGCAGGAGCGCAATGGAGCGAGAACACCAGCTCAGCAAAGACTTGGCTACAGAGAGACACTGCGTCTAGAGAAATGGATGGCGATTCTAAACCTGTGGCAGGACGATGAGCTAATGGGCTGGCTGGAAGTACTAGTAAGAAAAGAGCTTGCCTTGGAGAACCAATATCACGTTTTTCACGCCAGAATAGTTGGTGGCCTTGGAGAGGAGTTTGATTTCCGCTTGGAGATAGATTCTGGCCTCCAAGACATTGTGTATGGTGATCCTGAAGGGTGCATAGGAACCTTTAAAAGGCACAACAACTTGTTGGTGGAACGCTGTCGTGGTTTGGGATTGGAACCATGGTCCATGGAGGCTAATTTAATGGTACACCTGATTAAGCAGGAACTGCAGCTGGAGGAGGAGTATTTTGAGTTGTGGGACGAGATCTATGGGGAGACATTTTGCCCATCAAGAGGGGAACAACCCAGTCAAGAGGACTGGTCGCCAGATCTTTACAACACAGATGGTATGTACCGAAATGATTGTGTGCAAGGGGTCTGGGGAGAACATAGTGATGGAGAATGCGTTCCTTTAAAAAATTTAGAGACTGTGTCAGGGCCTAGTCACCAGCCCAAAGAGCCAGAGACCCAGTGGACTGTTCCCTGGATGGGGTCAGATAATCCATGTCTGCCCCCTGAGACCCCAAGAGACTTAATCCCGGAGGAAGTGCGAACTGCTCACAAGCTAGGGCCAGATAAGTTAAGTCTGCCCTCAGAAGTTCTAGGCAAAGTGTGTTCACCAGAACTGCTAATGGATCCAGAGGCTCAGGATGATTATGTGATGGATGGTGGGAAGGGAGCCTTAGAGGCCAGGCTGGGTGGGAATGATGAGATTCCCCAGCCTGCATCAGATAACCACTGTCTGTACCCTGACACCCCAGGGGAGTTGTTCCCAGGGGTGCTAGTGAAGCACAGAGCCCAGGAGGGCTATTTAAGAGACTGTGGGGAGGGAAAGGAATTGTTTTCTGGCTACAGGGAACCTGACTTCACACAGCAAGAGAGTGCCAGGGGCACAAAGAGCCAGGCCGGGGCAGCAAGCATGGAAGCCGTGGCAAAAGCATTATGGGTGCAGAGTGGCACCATGATAGAGGGTGTACCAAGTGGGGAGATACCCTGGATAACCAGTGTCCAGGAGCCCACTGGAACAGACACCACTTCAAAGATCCAGTTCAACATAAAGGACTGGGATAAAGTTGCTCAACCCCGGGCAATGGAGGAGTCCGGCACTTCAGCTGGATGGGAGCCGCATAGCCCCCCAGCTAAGTCAGAGGAGTGTAAGCACAACTTGGGTGGGAGCAGCGTAGCTCCCCAAGCTGCAACGGAAACAGCTGGACCAGAGGAAGAAAGCCAAGAGGAGCTGTCCCTTTGTAGTCCCATAGGCCCAGAGACTGTTTTAGAAAACCCAGCCCAGCAGTGGGGACTGGCTGCAGGGAAAGGGGTTGCTATGGGACAGGGGTTGTTTTATGGGGCTCCCAAAAATACTGTTTTGCCTCAGAAGAGTGTATGGGTGCAACCCTCTGTGTCCCCAGTGACTTCCATGCTGCTGCCCAAGAAGAGAGAGGGGAGGGATCCTGGTGTGGGGATGCAGGGGAAGAGCAATTTGCTCTATACAGTGGAAGCAAGGCCAAGGACTGGGAGAGGTCTTTACTCTGCACCTTGTGACTGTGTGCGCACTGACATGAACTTGCAGAGGGCCTGGCCAAACCAGTAGATTCATGACTATCAGCGTAGCTGGGAAAATCTTGGATGTTCCCTGCCACGCTTGGGGAAGGTTTGTCATGAATCGGCCAGTGGCCATATTGTGTTTGGACAAAGTTCATGGCTCATGCTGTGGAAGAAAAGGTTTGGTGCCCACTTGTTATGGATATATTGTTATGTTGTGGTCTAGGGGATAAAGTATTATAAGTTTATCCCTTAGCATATTCCCATACCTCCCAGGTTTAGGCTCATTGTAATGAGTATCCTGTGAGGGATCTAATGGGATATATTGGTTGTATGTGGGTGAAACATTGGGTGTTATATTTGTAAATATGAATGTATGTTATTATATTAGTATGTTATTATATTGTAGAGGGGAAGCCGTTGAATACAGCCAAGCCTCCTTTGTTCCCAAAGCCTGTTAATCCCATTAGCTAAGTGTCCAGCAGAGTACTAACAATGGGGAGCTCACAGCTGGAGAGCAGACAGGCAGTCACCATAACCCCAGGGGGTCTACAGGGATTCCCACTCAGAGAATCAGGGCAAAGTCCAGAGGGCAGGGAGATGTCTCTCTCTTGGAAGCTAGAGCCAAATGAATTAGTTAGCCCCACCTAGTGGGTGGACCTGGGGAGGAGTCTCATGGTTCCCACGTAGGGACCCTGCCTGATTGGCCAGAGGCAGTTAGGGGCTGACTAAAGGTAATGTTGTATGCCTGTTTAAAAGATGTTGTTTTCCAAATAAAGTTGTTCATAATTTTCATCAAGACTTTGTGTGCAGGTGTATTATTGACCCAGGGGCATATGCTGGTAGAGGAGATCGTTTCTGGCTCCCTTCCAGGTTTCCCAAGCACACTACCAAAAGCTGGGACTTATGCTCTTGCATCTACAAAGACTGTCCATTGGTCTGGAGCCACACAAACTTAGGTCTAAAACCTACAGGAGATAAGAGGACTAGGATTCTCTATACTCCATCATCATTAGGTTGTGACAACATGTGCATGTATGCATGAGAGGAAATTACTAATAACTCCATTAATGTAGGCCTAACTTTCTTTTCCCCAAGACATCCCCTATGTATTTCTGAAGCGGTCAGAAACATTTATCGGACCATGCAGACGTGTCCTGGGGAAACAGATCTCGTTGAATACTCCACTTGATCTATCCAAGGTAGAGAACCACATGTGGATGTCCGAACATGTATCAATGTGTGATAGTTGGGATCTTCCCTTTCTATTACAGGCTGCACTAGTCTCTCCGTCTCTCTCTGTCTCTCTGTCTGTCTGTCTGTCTGTCTCTCTCCTCATCCCACCCACCCCTGTTTACACAAGTCTTCTACACCTGAACAATTAACAACTTCTGCTAACTATCCCAATGAACCCTTTACACTATGTTTTCTCTTGTCTTCTTCCTCACATCCCCTGCCTTTTCCTCAGACTCTTCTTTACTTCTCCCCTTTTTGTCTCCAACATTTTCATTTCAACTCTCATGCCCACCTCTCTCCTTTTATTCGCCCATCAGCTAATCTTACTCAAGCTGTGGTTAAACTATGTGTCTCCTTACTGTCCCATCTGCAGATTACATTATCTGTCCACATGGGGCAGATACCTTATTACATAATAGTGCATCGCACTTTACATCTGATCCCTTTCCTCTCCGACTAATGCATAACTTTCTACTTGACACAACTTTCTTCCTATGTATATCTCACTTACTAATTTATTAACCTTGCTATTCCTTACCTACTCTTCCCCATGTCTATTACCTTTAGCTTGGAAGTGGTGATTTTCGAATCTTGTGGGGGCCTTTGGGAAGAAATCAGTTATCAACAGACTTTACGGTCAAAACAGGGCCCTCCATTTTCTGGAGTTGGCAATATTACATACTGTATATTTTTGTGTTCTTCTCCCCTGTACAGCGCCACAGAATATGTTTGCACAATACAAATAAATGATAATTAGACTAATAATATTCCCACATCCGGACAAATTAGTCTGGGCATCATTATCATCTGACAGATGGTTAGCTTGTACGAGATCCCAATGCATAACATGTGTGCCGACATACCTGCATCTGTTGGTGGCTGCTCATATGGCATATGTAAGGTTTCCACTAATATATTATTTGTGTGTTTGTATTCCAGATGACGGTCAGAACAAGTCAGGACAATAAACATCATGACATTCCATGACCATGTCAATGTCCTCATGTATGTGCATGTGTCCGTTTCATTGCTTTGTTGGATCCAGTTTGATATCTGATTACCTTGACAGAATAGCCGATATGTGTCACGAGACAATTTCACTAAACAATGCAGATGTGATGTGACATCTGTCCGCTGATGTTCCTGGTATGTCCACAGCATGTGTATGCTCATATAGTCTACCTATTGATTTAGACATTCTATCCTCTCCTCTACTTGAACTGTTGTGAAGCCTGCAGCACAAACCCTTCCAGATCTTTTCTTCAGTGCTGATGTGACCCTCCCTGTGCATATGGGGAAGAATAAATCCAGGCTTGGGACTTAACAGTTAATGAGGTTACGTTAATCTTCAGTTATGCATATGCAACAACAGTGAGTATAGATGCTCAATCAGAGAACAAACTACCTCTGATATTGCCTGGTTTGTTGTGAGTTCTCTGGAATAAGTAACATCTGACTGATATGGTCCTGGTCAGGTCCCCATCTTTTTGACCAAGGTTATCTATGTAGGGGCTGTTTATTGTTGCGTGAGAACTTACCTCATGGGCTCATAGCATTCACTGATTGAGCACTTATACTTCTGATGTTGCATCAGAGTGTCCGTTTAACACACAAGCATACATTTTACTCTCCCCATATGTATATCACCTTATTCTGGATTATTGTGGTCTTTCCTTATTGACTGTTATATATATGTAGTAACAATAATGAGATCTATTATATTGCCTAATGTTGGGTGATACACTGTAAATACCATGATCATCTATATCAATGTAATTTACCATGCCTGCATTCTGCTCTCATATCCCTATTTCCTGCGGTGTTACTTGGATTTTGAATCCTACCCCCCTCCACCATGATCATTTGCTTACCTGTGATGATTAGTCAACATGTGGCTTTGTAGCAAGCTTGCTTTGTTAATTTCTGTAAATAGTAAATATGATTTATCCGAGATGTTGTTTGTGTCTGCCTCGTCAATGTTGATACCATAGCATTTCTGTAACATCAATGAAAGGACCTTCAGACTCCACATCTGTGCTCTGCACCATCAGTTAGGGGTGTCAATAGAATTCTCACAGTGTGTTTGCATTACTGATTTCAACCATGAGGGAAGGTTGGTATTAACAATCTATATGACACAGAAACAGACAAATGAGACAGGTGTCCATAAGTGGCTCACATCCTAATAGTGAACATACAGTATCTAACAGAAGTGAGTACACCCGTCACATTGTTGTTAATATATTAGTATATCTTTTCACGTGACAACACTGAAGAAATGACACTCTGCTACAATGTAAAGTAAATTTGCTGACCCATCAATAACTCAATACACAGCCATTAATGTCTAAACCATTGGCAACAAAAGTGAGTACACCCCTAATTTGATATCTCCAAATTGGCACTAAATGTCAATTATGTGTGGCCACCATTATTTGCCAGAACTGCCTTAACCCTCATGGCCAGGGAGTTCACCCGAGCTTCCCAGATTGCCACTGGAGTCCTCTTCCACTCCTTAATGATACATCAGAGCTGGTTGATGCTAGAGACCTTGCACTCCCCCACCGTCAGTTTGAGGATGCCCCACAGATGCTCAATATGGTTTAGGTCTGGCGACAAGCTTGGCCAGTCCATCACCTTTACCATCTTTAGCAAGGCAGTGTCGTCTTGGCGGTCTGTTTAGGGTCGTTATGTTATGTTGCCCTGCAGCCCAGTCTCCCAAGGGAGGGGATCATGTTCTGCTTCAGTATATCACAATACATGTTTGCATTCATGGTTCCCTCAATGAACTGTAGCTCCCCAGTGCCGGAGGCAGTCACGCAGGCCCCGACCATGACACTCCCACCACCAAAAGTAGTTGAAATAATACCTAAATTACAGATAAATGGATAAGTCACAACGAACACAAAAACATTGATATGAGATGAAACCCTTATTTTGAATCTAAACAGTGATGCAGAGAGAGGGGAGGCAGCATCTGACATCATTAGGTAAATGCATATAGGGGGAATCCACACAACATATTATATAAAACATATATAGACATGAATATATGTTTGGTCTGGGCCTGCATGCATGCTGCCAGCACTGAGTAGCTACAGTTCTTTGAGGGAACCCATGAATGCCAACATGTACTGTGAAATACTGAAGCAGAGCATGATCCCTCCCTTTGGAGACTGGGCCGCATGCCAGCATTCCAACATGATAACGACCCCAAACACACCTCCAAGCCGACCACTGCCTGGCTAAAGAAGCTGAAGGTAAAAAGTTGATGGACTGGCCAAGCAGGTCACCAGACTTAAACCCTATCGAGCATCTGTGGGGGCATCCTCAAATGGAAGGTGGGGAGTGCATGGTCTCTAACATCCACCAGCTCCATGATATCATCATGAAGGAGTGGAAGAGGACTCCAGTGGCAACCTGTGAAGCTCTAGTGAACTCCATCCCCATGAGGGTTAAGTCAGTGCATGAAAATATTTACACTTTCACTTAGGGGTATACACACTTTTGATATTTACCCTGAATGAATATCTCCATGTGTCAGAAACACGAATATCATGCATCGCCGTTACTGGAATCAAACTCAGGAATATTACCTCCACCCTCAGCTGCACTAGTGGCTGTTACCCCAACCCCACATTAACACAGGGCTGGTATATTGAAGGAAAATGTATGTACTAATACAATAACGTTGTTGTGTAGCATTCATCTGGAGTTTAACAATCATGCTACAGCACAAACGAAAACAAACAATGATAATGTGAGCAATACATAATATTTATTCTTATGTTTGCAAATTATAGAACCAAAAAATGAAAATTGGAGGCAAACATTCCGTCTGTCGATTTGAACCTAAAGAGATAAGAACAAGACATAAAATAAAACAATATACGCATTGACTGCAACACCTCAACGTCAATAGATCTTGGACATCAATTGCTTCTATATGCAACATGAACATGTTCTCACCTATTTCCACTTTCGCTTTTGTTGTTCATGACTCTCCTGGCCTTTGCCAACCGTTGTCCTAGGCCGGCCACGACCTCTTCGATGGGTTGGCGGCTCTTTTGCCCTGAATGCTGAGGGCAAGGTCTGGGAGGTTGAGGAGGTACCCTGTTCTTGTGGATGGCCTACTCGGGCCATTTCGGCCCTTCGTGCATATTCCTCCATTACTCGGTGATGCCGCCTTAACTCTTGCAACGCCTGCTCATTGTGCTGTCCCATCTCCATTACCCAGTGATGCCGCCTTAACTCTTGCAACACCTGCTCATTTTGCTGGCCCATCTCCATGACCTGGTGATGCCGTCTTAACTCTTCAAACACCCGGTCATTATGCCGTCTCATCTCCAGCATGAACTCTTGATTTTGCTCCCGCTCATGCTGGAGATGAGCGAGAAAATCGTGGCACTGGGCCGCTGACAGCGCCGGTCTACCCAGACCATTGTGTCCTCTGGGTGGAGGCACGGCTGTGTGGAGTGTCCTGCCAGGCCGGAGTGGCCTGCCGGTCCAGAGTGGCCTGCGGGGCCTTCAGGGCCTGTGGGGCCGGAGTGACCAGCGGGGCCTGTGGGGCTGGAGTGGGCAGCGGGGCCTGTGGGGCCGGAGTGGGCAGTGGGGCCTGCTGGGCCTGTGGGGCCAGAGTGGCCAGTGGGGCCTGTGGGGCCGGAGTGGGCAGCGGGGCCTGTGGGGCCAGAGTGACCAGAGGGGCCTGTGGGGCCGGAGTGTACAGCGGGGCCAGAGTAGCCTGCGGGGCCTGTGGGAGCCACATGCCCTGCCGGGGGCCCATGCTCCAGGGCACCATTACTTGTGGCTCCATACTGTGGGACCAACTGGGATGGGACCACATTGGATGTCCCCACATTTGGCAAGCCCACATTGACTGTTAGCCAGGCGGCGCTATTATCCTGGCTGGAGGGGCCATTGCTGGAGGCAATGGCTGGCATCTTGTGGAGGGCCCAGGTGGACTTTCTGCAGGTGGTCCTGCTGCAGGTGGTCTTGCTGCAGGTGGTCCTGCATCTTGGTATGGTGCAGGGCCCGCTATTTAAGGGCCCTGAGGAGGCAGGGTACGCCTGGCTGGTACTGAAGTGAGACAAGTATTTGAGTATTGTTGTTCTGAAAATTGATTGATGTGTGTTTCCATATCTCTGAGATCATAGTGACTTGGAATTGGCTGTGAATGTTTGACGCAAATAAAAATTGATCTGCATCATTAGTATTGTGGATCCTGGCTGGGATCTTTCCTGTTATGTGACAGCGACTGCTGGCAGCAGCAGTTGGACCAAGGGGCTGATAGATGTCGCTGCCGCTGTAATATACATCATTTTCACCTTACACACAAGCCCAAAAGCACTAGCCCTCACCCTAATCCGAAACCCTTACCTTAACACCACCATAACCCACTAAATCTGCATGATTATATAATCTCCAGGAAAATGCTGTGACATGTAGAGGCTGCTCACTGCTGCTACCTGCAGTCACGGTCAGATAACAGGAAAGGGCCCATGGCTCATATGAATATATGTAATGCTGGTGCGGTGTGCCAACTGTAGTTAATTAGGACACGTGCTCATCTGAATCTGTTGGCCAGTGTGTGAGGCAGACCAATCTGTGACCAATCCTCAGCAATGTGAGTTAACATGTTAATGTAACATGGTCCAGATTAGGCTGGTACACGACACAAACTTGCAGTCCATCAGAGTCTGTATCCGCATATGCTGCACTATGCACATCCATACATGTAGTCTCATGGGGATGTACCAGCTTTACCGGACCTATCCTGTTGTATGTGCGCATCTCTGGAAGTGCACCGCCACGAACTCTAGCTACGCCAGCCGGGTAAGTGGTTATGGGTTTTGGGTTCTGGCTACAGTTAGGGGGTATGGGTTAGAGTTAGAAAGTGGGGTTTAGGGGGTTAGGGTTAGAGGGTTAGGGACTTTTGGTGAACCAACTATTTTTGACGGCTACAATTGGGACGCAAGCACAGACGCTTTCCTAGAGCCGGCGGCGGCACTCTTCCAGCACATACTGAAATCCCCACATAAAACAGGATACATCCCCTATACCTAGTTTCAAGATGTACATGGGTTCTAAGCAGTAGGAGTGTTAAGCCAAACAGCTATGGATGGGCCAGTTTAACATGGAGTAGAGTGTGACAGGGGAACCCATGACAAACAAACAATTGCAATGGAGTTGTCATGTATGCTTTATATGCACTCTGAACCAACAGCAAACATAACAGTAACATCAATAGATTTGCAAAACGGTATCATAATCAGTTGTGGGAGGAGGTATTGGACATATATTTCATTGCTAACAATTCTGACAAGTATATTTCGTTACACTGGATTTACATGATTTTTGCTGCCTCATATATCTGTAGTCACAACCAGATATCTTACAGTGCAATTCAACGTCAGTTATCTATCTGTGTGGAGTACATGTGCGTACATATGAGGGTGTTAAGGTGTACATGGTACTCACATTGCAGGCTTTCTGCCCCACCCGTGTCCACCAGGCCAAGGAGGCCCATGACTGCCGCTGGCTGGATCATGTCTCGCACTGTGGCCTCCCAACCGGTGTATGTAAATGTTTCTGGAGGCCCACCACCGGTTCCACGTGCCGCATTGGCCTCATTCGCAATTTTCTTTTTACATCAATGCGGCAGTCTTGGTACCGGTGCTGGACAGACTGCCAGGTCAGATTTGCATACCCCAGCGAAGAGACTTCAGCCACTATTGCCCTCCAGGCATCTGTCCTTTGCCTGGGCCTCACCTCGCTCCCACTGGTTAAGATGGAGTGGTGGGCTTGAACTCCTCTTATGAGAGTTTCAATCTCTTCCTGATTAAAGTTTGCTGCCCTTTTTCTGGCAGCAGCAGCAGCTTGCTGGCCAGCCTGTGGCTGGGGGCCCTGCTCTCCCTGGCTTCTCCCTTCACTGCCTTCTCCCTCCATCTCTCCTCCTCTCCTCACTCTCTCTTGCTCGCTCTCAAAACCCTCCAACTCCAAGACCTGTGTGTCCACTTGCACAGCATACAACACAGTCACAGATTTACGAATTTCCCTCACTTTTAAACTATTTGTGGCCTTGATTGTCATCTTCCTATTGGTTAATTGATTTCAGGTTAATTGATTTCAGGATTACGGTCTTGAGACTTCTGGCCGTAACACACGACCGTAGCTTCTTGGTGAAGCACGTACGGGTTTGGCGGATGATTGCCCACCAAGCCCGTAGCTCGTTATTCAAACCCTTGCGAGCTTGCATCATAGATAAAACACGAAGATTGAACATGAATTTAAACATTTTTATTTGCGGATTTGAGAGTAGGGGAATGTTGAGCTATTAATTCTAAAAGCAAACATCACTTTCACTTCTAATAAAAGTACAGGATGGCTTTTCTATGCTACGACTTGTAAGTAAGCCCTTTACGACCCGTAGGTCTATTTTACCCATTTACGGACTTGACGGAGGCTAATCCCGCAGCCTTTGCGGGTCTGAGGTGCTCCAAGCCCTCGGGACTTTGTCCACGGATATTTGACATGAATTAAAATAAAAATTATTTACTGTTTTGAGTGTAGGGGAATGTTGTGCTATGAATGCTAACACCTACAATCACTTTATCGTCTCCTCAGAGTGCAGGATGGCTTTATTATGTGCTTAATTATGTGCTTGCGGGACCTTTTTGCTGCAAGTAAGCTGCGGCTCGGTTTTAGCCTTACAGAGAGGGTTCCCGGAGCAATTGAATAGCAACCGGGATTTTCTTGCGGCCGAAACTCTTGCGTCCATTTAAGATCAAAGGCTTTCCTCCGGCGCGTGCGGCCGCAAGGGAAAACAAGGCGCCGGCCCCACATCTCCTACGGCCGATAATAGAATGAGGCCCTTAGTCTTTTTTGTGAAGGTTAAATGTTTTTCTACAGTGAAAATGAATGTTTTTTCTATGTTGGATATTATGGCTATGTTTTTAGCATTATCCTATTTTGTGTTCACCACTTTTTGATTGCTGCATTTGTTATATTGGTGGCCATTAAACATATATAGTTCCTTTATTTTTTGTACTTGTTATACTTTACCTTGATTGAAGTGTCGAATGACAGAGGGTCCCCTCCTGCCAATCTTAATCCGCCGGTCTTCTTCTAGTGTCTGTTTGAAAAAGAACGTGAAATGGTTTATATTTCTTCTTTTTGATTTAGCAAAACATGGTCTTTTTCAGCATGTAATGTATTTTTCTATCTTACCTCTTCTTCTTTGTTTGTGTTCTTTAAAAGGGATTGTGGTTCACAATGCACGGTGCAAATTCTTGAGTGACGCTGTTGATGCAGAGTCTGTTTGAATATAAAAAAAAAGGAGAAAGATTGAGCTTTATTTTATATATTGAATTACAATAAATTAATGTCATTTAAATATAGTTCTTTAATTAGTTTCAATTAACATTAGTTTGTTTTCGGGCTTACACACATATATGCGTTTGTCACATATCACTATACATGAATCATATTTTAATAGTTAAAGTTTTTTTTTTATGTCATTTAAATATACTTGTTTAATTAGTTTGGGTTAAGATTAGTTTGTTGTAGGGGCTATGAACATAAATGTGCGTGTCACATGTCACTATACATGAATGACATTTTCATAGTTAAAGTTGATTTTTTTTTGTCCTGTCTTGATAAAAAAAAAATGTAATATATTATAGCTTACCTCTCAGTTGTAAATTGCACAATGTAAAGTAGGAAATTAGGAAACAATGCTCTTCTCAAGTAAAAGCAGCAGTTAACTATCCAGTCACTCCGTTCATCACCTGAGTAGAAATGTAGAATTTTCTGGAAAGTAGGCAGTATTTATAAACTTTTAAGTGCCTCAGACCGTTAGAACTCAATACGCATGCGCTATTTGCGTTCCAGCTTTCAATTTGCGTCCATCCGCCATTTATGCGTAGTAGTTGTCAAAATGGTGGTTATTATCAGTGTAGCAAGTGCCGCATAGTATGTGTTACGTACCTCGTAAAGTTGACTGCAGCGTTGTTTCAGTTTTGCGAGTCACTGCAGTATAGTTACGTCTGTAGCCTCGTTTTCGTTTTGTGGCAGTTTAAACTCGTTTTTTGGGACTTAAATGGACGTGTAAATTAACTTTTCGCGGTGCCGGATGCCCCTCCTTGCTGAAGAGGAGGATGAGTGGGGAAGAGGAGGATGAGGGGGAAGAGAAGGATGAGTGGGGGAAAGGAGGAGGATGAGAGGGGAGGAGGATGAGGAAGATAAGGGTGAGGATGAGGAGGATAAGGAGGGATGGGTAGGATAAGGGGGGAAAGGGGTGGCGCATAAGTGAGGAGCGGAGGGAAATGGAGGAGGATAAGGGGAAAGGGAGGAGGAGATAGGGAAGGGGTAATGGTGTCTAAAGGCGGTATGATTATGTCATTATTTTAGAATGTACCACTTTAACATTGTAAATACTGACATAATCACACCGCCAGGAATGTTAAGTGATGCTCAGCATATACATTGGATGTGTGTTATCTACAGTATATGAGTAGTGTACATGGTTTAGAATGTTACTGTATGATAAGTGATTATGACATCCCTTCACCTCTTTTTCACTTCTCCCACTTCTCTCCCTCTCTGAACCTCATGTCTCCTCTCTCACTGCTTCTCTCTCCCCACTTCTCCTCATGTCCCCTCCCGCCTAACCTCCTCTCCAATAAACTGGAGAAGTAACTGACAACCCACTCCAGTATCTTTGCCAAGAAACCCTTATGGACGAGCACAACTAGACACAAGATGTGCCTGGCACAATGTGGTCCATAGGGTTATGTAGATTCTCACACAACTGAAAAACAACAAGTGTAATAAAGAAAAAAATGTATGTACTCTGTGTAAATGTATGGGGTGAGTGTGAGGGTATAGGGTTGTGGTATGGGGTGAATGAGTGTTGTGGTCTGTGTGTAACATACAGTATGTCTCTATGTGTAAATGTATTAAATTGGGGGAGGATAAATTATGGGAAATAAGCTTGCCAGATACAAGGGTCCTGAGCATTCAATACGTAACCCCGAAGCTTGCCAGATCCTGAGCATTCAAATCGTAACCACGATTAGATTGGAAAGGAATTGGGGCCATATTAAGCAGAAAGAAAGCCCTAAAAATCATACCGAGCAGTATAAATATGATATAGACAGAGCTCTCTAGTCTAAGGACATAAATTGTTATATAGGTAAAGATTTTATACTGTTATTATAAGGAAAACAGTATACAGCAGGGATGGGCAAGTTCAGTCCTGGAGAGCCCCACACATGCCAGGATTTGATGATATCCCTTCTGCATACAGGTGAGTGAATAGTTTCTTCAGTCATCTTGATTGATTCACCTGTGCACAGAAACAATATTCGCAAATACAGGCCTGTGTCCGACTCTCCAAGACCGGACATGGACAGCCCTGGTCTGCATATTGCATTAGGAAGGTTAATATACAAATTTGTTGCCCATTTGCAATGTTACAATTATTCCAGATTAGTTATAGAAGAAACAGAAAAAGAAACACTTATACAGTATGTTCAGTCATAATAACCTGACATTTGGCAACTGTATATATAAGGCTACTGAAGAAAGGAAATCCCAAACTACAAAAATGTTTTTATGAAATATAGCTTTTATTAATTAGAACATAAAAAGTATACACAAAATTATGTATACAATTGTTAAATATGCTTTGATTAAAAATATTATATCACTATAATATTAATGGATCTGCGGGACTGTTCGGAAACACTTACGATGTTGGTAGCACTTTGCGAGCCTCAGAAAGTGAAGCGAGCCATTTGCGAGCCCCCGAGACGTCGGCTGCAATGAGCGCTGAAGGCACTCATTGCAGGCCTCGCGATGAGTGCCGCAGGCCTCTGTCATTCCCCTCTGCCTCTCTCTCATCTCCCCATCTGCCGCAGTTACAGGCCGCAACCGTGAGGCCCACGGGACTTACGCCTCTCTCATCCCCCTCTGTCTCTCTCTCATCTCCCCATCTGCCTCTCTCTCATCTCCTCCTCTGCCACTCTATAATCTCCCCCTCTGCCTCCCCCCGCTCCCAGAACTTACCTGGAAACCCTGCCTGTAGCTTGTGGCCCGTAACTTGATTCCAAACCCTGCCAGTAGCTTGCAGCATGTACTCACCGTCTACTCCTCCTCTGCGGCTCCATTCCTTCGGCCGGAACTACTTTCTGGATGATGCCGTGGTAGTTCTGGTCGAAGGACAGGAGCCGAAGAGAAGGAGAAGACAGTGAGTGCGTCGCTGCTGGCAGGGTTGAATCCAGGTAAGAGATACAGGGAAGGGAGAGAAGGGGGAATGGAGAGACAAGGGAGGGAGGGAGGGGCATGGAGACACAGGGGAGGCGGAAGGGGAAAGGAGACACAAGGAAAGGGAGAGGGGGAAAAGATGAACAGGAGAGGGAGAGATGGGGGAAAGGAGACACAGTGGAGGGAGATGAGGAGAAAGGTCACACAGGGGAGGGAATGGAAGAGGGGAAAGGAGGTACAGGAGAGGAAGAGGGGTGGTAAAAACACAAGGGAGGGAGAGGAGGAAGAAAAGGAGACACAAGGGAGGGAGAGGAGGGGGGAAATGACACACAAGGGAGTGAGAGGAAGGGTAAAATGAGACACAAGGAAGGGAAAGGAGGGGAAAATTAGACACATGGTGGCAAACAGCATTGCAAACCTTGGAATTTTTTCCCCGTAATTTTTGACGGGCAATTTCCTTGTACAATATAAACA
Organism: Discoglossus pictus; assembly: GCA_027410445.1. Lineage (NCBI taxonomy): Eukaryota > Metazoa > Chordata > Amphibia > Anura > Alytidae > Discoglossus > Discoglossus pictus. Next base: position 271,220,859 of record CM050166.1, on the reverse strand, counting down.
ATATAAACAATGTCCACGGCGAATAATTACCTCCTGTACAAAGTTGACTTTATCTTGTTCTTAAAGCAAAAAATCAATATATGACCATGTCCTTGGAAGAAGCTTTGACGCAAAACGTGTGTGTCGACAAGGTTCCTCCATCGACAGCTGATGACGTCAGACTCTGAACTGTCAGCTGTATACTGGGAAGCGAGCTGAAACTCACGACATGAAAGAGACGTTGACTTGAGTATCCTAATGTGTAATGCATATTACTTGAGCCAAAAATATTGGTTAACTACATACTATATTATTACCAGAGGAATATAATGTATGTTACAAACGTTATACTATTTTGATTAAGGCTATATTAAAATAGATGTGATGTTGTTTTTCTACATACCAATAGGTAACAATTTGGGGATTAGTCAAATTGATAGAGAGTATAGATTTTTTCATCTCAGAGAGCAGTGGGTCCTGTAACCTCCGCAACAAATGAGGTTTATTAGGGCCACAGTTTAATGTAAGCAATTCCCTGTTGTAGGTTTTTTTTTGTAATTTTGTCATACCACACTATTGAAGCTTATTGATTTTTTTGCTTAAAGCCCAAGTTAAAGACAATTTTGTACATGAGTTAATTAATCGCTGTGGACATTGTTTATATTGTATATAATATGTTTAATCAACGCATATTTAACAATTGTATACATAATTTTGTGTATACTTTTTATGTTGCCAAATGTCAGGTTATTGTGTTTCTTTTTCTGTTTCTTCTATAACTATACTTATTTTAACCATTGCTCAGTCATTTCTTAGAGTCTAAAAAGATATCATACTATGAATTGAAATTTCCATGATGGTACTGTGTATACTAAATTATGTGATTTGGGACTTTTTGTTATACTAATTATCCCAGATTAGTTCAGCAGATCTGAATGTCAGCCTTAGCGATTTTCATTGATGTGATGCCATCCTCTTCACTGATCAAATCCAGGAGGGGACGATAACAGCAACAATACAAAATGAAAGGTGCTATACTTATACACAAGGGGTGTATATGGAATGAAAGGCATGTAAGCAACTCTGAGCTTACCTCTTGAAAAGAAGACCTGATCCGCACTAGGCTCAAAAAATACAGAAGAAGCAATTGAACAGGGAAATTGTAATCTTCTAATGACTTCATCTGGTAATGTGACATTGCCAGTTAAAGAAAGTAGTGATATGTGTGGAAGCAGATTAAGATTAATTACAATAGGTAATATAACCCTGGCTGGGTTATTATTTATTGTGCATATATGGTGTAGTATTTAAGACTAAATCCTTAGACTCAAATATTCCCATGCACATCTACATGGGGTTCATTGAACTATAGGCAAAAGATGATGTAACAAGAGAGCTGTGTTATATTTTGAAAACAGTCTTTTTTTACTGAGCAATTTTTCTAGATTTCTAGATTGAGATTGTATTGACTAATTGGGTAGTTTTTGTCTTTTCTTTATGTTGAACATAAAGTATAAGATTAAGCATAGTATAAACATGGTGTCATGACATGTTGTCATGACTTATGGTGGCCAGGATGGGAGACCCCTGAATCCCACCAGCAAGGGCCGATGATTGCCCTGAACTCTAGGACTATTTTGTTCCATCACATGTTTAATGTTAGCCCTCAGGAGTATGGCCTGTGAGTATTCAGTCCAAATAAGATTTTTTTATATAATGTTTATTGTTCAGGTTGTGTTTAAGACATAACTGTTATTCCAAGCCTCTTTTCAAAGTACCATTTAAGACGTAATGCTATAATGTTTACCATAGTGATATGATTCAAAAGGATAGGTCACTGTATAATGTTTAGTACATGTATATGGTAACCCATGCTGGAAAAAACTGACTTCCATCTTAGGTGTTTCACTCCCCCAATGGCACAGATGAAACAAGAGATATTGTAACCAGGACACCTCTTGGAATGTTAAGTCTTCTCAGAAGGTCATAAAATTGTTAAGAGGCCAGACCTTGAAATCTGGGACAGGGGAAAATCTAACCCCCCATCACTTAATGAAAGCAGAATATACCAGATCAGATATATCTCAGAGGAAGGAATAAAGAAAGGGGTTGGTAGCCGTAGTAACAGGGAGGGGATTATGAGGTGGAAGACTTTTTTGTCTTTGTTGACATGCTAATCAACAGAATATCTGATGTTATTTCTTATATGATTTCATCCTAATCAAATGGATGTAACATAGTTTATTATGTTTTAATAAGTCAGTAACCTTAGGGCTGAGCTTGCAACCTGGGATTTCCATAGTTTACCTAAGAGGTGTTCTGCTGGGCGCTACAAGATTGTAGCCAAAATGCATAGCCTAGAGAGAGAATCTTGGGGTGCATTATTGCATAAGCCATTTCTTAGCTTAAAAAAAACACTGAGGTCTAAAACGTAGTCAGTTTAATCAACATTACACTTTATCACACATTTTATGGTATTTTTCAATCACAGTGCCTTGCAAAAGTATCCCCCCCCTTTTTTACCTATTTTGTTACATTACAGCCTTGAGTTCAATGTTTTGTTAATCTGAATATTATGTGATGGATCAGAACACAATCGTCTAAGTTGGTGAAGTGAAATGAGAAAAATATATACATAAAAATATTTTTTAGAAATAGAAAACAGAAAATTTGCATGTGCGTATGTATTCACCCCCTTTGTTATGAAGCACATAAAAAGCTCTGGTGCAATCAATTACCTTCAGAAGTCACATAACTAGTGAAACGATGTCCACCTGTGTGCAATCTAAGTGTCACATGATCTGTCATTACATATACACACCTTTTTTGAAAGGCCCCATAGACTGCAGCACCTAAGCAAGAGGCACCACTAACCAAACTAACCAAACACTGCCATGAAGACCAAGAACTCTCCAAACAAGTAAGGGACAATGTTGTTAGGTTATAAAAAAATATCTAAATATTTGATGATCCCCAGGAGCACCATCAAATCTATCATAACCGAATGGAAAAAATATATGGCACAACAGCAAACCTGCCAAGAGACGTCCACCCACCAAAACTCACGGACTGGGTAAGGAGGGTGTTAATCAGAGAGGCAGCACAGAGACCTAAGGTCACCCTGGATGAGCTGCAGAGTTCCACAGCAGAGACTGGAGTATCTGTACATAGGACGAGAATAAGTTGTACGCTCCATAGAGTTGGGCTTTATGGCAGGGTGTCCAGAAGAAAGCCATTACTTTCATCATAAAACATAATGGCACGTTTTGAGTTTGCGAAAAGTGGTAAGATGTGGCAAGCTAATAGAGACTTATCCAAAGTGACTTGGAGCTGTGATTGCTTCAAAAGCTGTTTCTACAAGGTATTGACTTTAGGGGATTGAATAGTTATGCACATTGATCTGTTATTTTGTCCTATTTGTTGTTTGCTTCACCAGAAAAATAAAAAAAATTCTAAGTTGTGGGCATGTTCTGTGAATTAAATGGTGCAAATCCTAAAACAATCCATGTTAATTCCAGGTTGTGAGGCAACAAAACACGAAAAATGCCAAGGGGGGTGAATACTTTTGCAAGCCACTGTAAATAGATAATTAATTTATTTAGACTTTCTACTAATTTATTTATACTGTTTTCTACTATGTGTGTATTCATGTTGCTTTCTGTTTTCTACTATGAGTGCATCCATTTTGCTTTTAACAGTTCTCATTGTCATAGACTTCCATTTTATGTTACTTATACATTATGACTGATATTTGTATATAAAGAGCCTCATTCAATTGGAGGCGCAAGTTACGGAGGTGTAGGTCATATGCCTGCAGGCCTGCTGCGGGCCTGCAGTGCTCGCAAATTAGGTACCTGGATCAAGGCAACTCAGTGGATGTCGTTGTTTTGTATTTTGCAAAGGCTTTTGATACAGTGCCACATGGAAGAATATTGTGCAAACTAAGGGATAAAGGAATTGCAGTAAATATTTGTTCATGGATTGAGAGCTGGCTGTGGTAAATGGAACATAGTCCGATTGGACTAATGTGGTGAGTTGGGTTCCTCAAGGCTCAGTATTAGGTCCTCTCCTTGTTAAGATATTTATTAATGACTTAGAGGTGGCACAGGAAAGTAGTGTCTCCATTTTTGTCTCCATTTTTGCTGATGACACAAAGTTGTGCAATAAGAAAATTATGTACTTTCCCTCCAAATGGATTTACATAAATTAGAGGAATGGGCATCTAAAATATTAGAATGTATTAAAAAGGGTATAGAAGCCAGGGAAGTTAATATAATTCTGCCACTATACAAAATCCCTAGTATGACCTCATTTGGAATATGGAGTACAATTTTGGGCACCAAGTCATAAAAAGGACATTGTAGAGCTGGAAAAGGTACAAAAGAGGGCAACAAAACTAATAAGGGGAATGGAGGGGCTAAATTATGAAGAAAGACTAACCAAATTAAGCTTATTTTCTCTAGAAAAATGGCGTCTACGAGAAGATATGATTACCTTATATAAATACATCCAGGGTCAGTATAAATATTTGTCAAGGGAGCTTTTTATGCCAAGAGGTTTTCAACTGACAAGAGGACATCCCTTGAGGTTAGAAGTAAAAAGATTCCACCTTAAAGAAAGAAAAGGTTTCTTCACAGTAAGGTTGGTCAATCTGTGGAATTCTTTACCAAGGGAGGTGGTGACAGCGGAATCAATAGATAACTTTAAAAGGGGACTGGATATATTTTTAATTAAAAAGGGTATTCAGAGTTATCCTGTTTAATTAGAGAGAGAGTATTGATCTTGGGAGGATTTCGATTCACAGTATCTGGGGTCAGGAAGGATTTTTTTCCCTGGCTAGATTTCACTTGATTTCTTTTTCTGTTTGCCTTCCTCTTGCTCAATTAACAACTAATCCGCATATTACAGATCAGAGGAGATCTTAAGAGGTTGAACTTGATGTACTGAAAGCCTTTTTTCAACCTAATTACTATGTAACTATATAATGGCATCTGTTTATGGAATGCTGTATGGAGACCAGACTGACAGATGGAATTTCACAAGCCTGCTAAAAGACTACAATTCATTGAAACTAAAAAATCTTGAAATATAAACAAACAAACTTATATAAGTCCCACCGGCTTACACTAGCATTTTACTTACTATAATTACTCCCCAGAAATTATATATTTTTACAGAGGAACAATACTGTAAGCAAAACTACTACAGTATCTATACAGGCCTGCTTAAAAAAGGAAGGAAACTGTACTCCCAAACTGATAACATGAGATTCATAAAGAAGGAATGCATTTATGACGGGGAGACTGGAACATAACAAAAATTGAAACTACTTATTCTGTTTAATGTAAGACCTCTATAAAGCACCATACCGCATCATATTACTGCATCTGAAGAACCACATACATCAGTGTGATCTATATAGCTAAAATGCTTCATGCCTATGAAACATACAAAATCAGCAATAAAAAAAAACATGCTAACAAAGTATGAAATATTTCAATATACCAAAACAAACAATGTCAACACAGACTCAATTAATGTCTGAAGAATCAGACAATCTAATTGACTTAGAATTATCTACTAACCCATGGCACAAAGATATACAAGACCAAATAAATTTGTGATAACTTCAATATTATAAAGAATGGCCTCACTAGAAACTAAAATAGAGGACTTGACTCTGACAAACTGAGAAACTGACTTATGATCGCATGAGATTAAAATCATAATACAGAATTATTAAAATCACAAGAAGATTTGTTCAACTGTACTAAATGTCATAAGTACTGTCTCAAAAAAAAATCCTGAAATGGTTACAAATCTCAACAAATTCCTTACGCAACTATGTATGCATAGATTACACTGAGCACTAAGATCTACACGAAATATATGTAATACTTTGAAACAAAAGAAGAAATTCTAAAGGCAGTCAGAGAGAATCCAAAATCTTTTCAAGGAATTACTCTAGATATATCCCCAGATGTCTCTCAAATTACTTCAGCATAGGAGACTCAAGCCTATCACAGACCTGCCCTTAAACACTCTCCTACAGGATCAACATGATATTGTCCAACTAATAGACTGGACCAAAATTCCAGTATTGAAAAATGACAAAAACAGAAAAGAATGTTAACACCCTAAAAAGGATCACAACTATGACATACCGTCGGTCTCATAAGTTAAATACTTGTAAACGAAGTCCACAAGGTTACCAATAGGGACAATAGTTCCTAACTTAAGATATAATGGATTCACAATGTTACCATATTTTAAAAGAGGTTATTTCTAATATGTATTGTTTATATGGTTATATGTATATTAACTATGTATGAAATGCAAATGTTCCCACTTTTGCAAGAAACACCACTTTTCCAAATCATCGTTCCCAAAAATTTTAGATAAAATCTTCCCTACACACATATTAATGTCTTGGAAAACTAAAAAAAGCTGGCAACATGCAAAAATAAAAATACACCCTTGCAAATGGAATCCATATAAAAGACACAAATGATAGATTCATAATCCTAATGGTAACACTGTATAACCAAACTAACAATAGTAAATGTATATGCAAACACAAAACAGAACATAATTCTTCAATAGACTTGGTGAAAATGTGCTAAAATTTAAGAGAGGCATACTCATTATGGGAAGTAATTTTAATGTAGTGCTAAAGAACAAGAGAGAACTAGAGACATATTAAGTAAACACTAAATGGTAACATGATCAGCTGATTTAACATGTTTATCACAATGGTTACAAATAATTCATATTCATTAATATTCAAGTAGAATCCATAGAGAGGGATTATACTTCCTATTCTCATATACATAATAGCTGTTCTGGAATAGTGTACAATACATCATGATAGACCAACAATTACTACCACAAGTTTGGAGTTCTTACATTTATAATATAAAAAGGTCATATCATGCTGTTCATTAACAAGCATTCAGCCACCAAGACAACCTACTAACTGACAAATTATTGAAAATATAATAAAAGCTCCCAATGTTAGACTATTAATTAATAGGGCCAACAAAAATTATTTTGACATTAATGAGACACATCAGAGGAATCCAATTACAATATGAGAAGCTCACTAAGCTGTTATTTGATGTTCGCTAATTAGCATCTATTACTATAAATATAAATTAAAATGGAAAAAATAGAACTCCAGATACTTAAATTCAATCAATTGGCCATGCAACATAAACAGATACCAAATTCAATACTTTTAGTAAAAATCATTAAAATTAGAGGATAACTGGATGCTCTGTATACTGATGTTTTCAAAAATAGAGAATAAAAACGTCTTGGCACAAACAGATCCCTTGACAAATCTTTATACTGACCCTGGATGTATTTACAGTTTCTTGCAAAAGTATTCACCCCCTTGACTTTTTACCTATTTTGTTATATTACAGCCTTAGCTTAAATGTTTTGTAAATCTGAATTTTATGTGATGGATCAGAATACAATAGTCTAAGTTGGTGAAGTGAAATGAGAAAAATATATACATAAAACAACTTTTTTTAAATAGAAAACAGAAAATTGGCATGTGCGTATATGTATTCACCACCTTTGTTATGAAGCCCATAAAAAGCTCTGGTGCAACCAACTACCTTCAGAAGTCACATAATTAGTGAAATGATGTCCACCAGTGTGCAATCTAAGTGTCACATGATCTGTCATTACATATACACACCTTTTTTTAAAGGCCCCAGAGGCTGCAACACCTAAGCATGAGGCACCACTAACCAAACACTGCCATAAAGACCAAGGAACTCCCAAAACAAGTAAGGGATCAATGTTGTTGAGAAGTACAAGTCAGGGTTAGGTTAAAAAAAATATCCAAATCTTTGATGATCCCCAGGAGCACCATCAAATCTATCATAACCAAATGGAAAGAACATGGCACAACAGCAAACCTGCCAAGAGACGGACGGCCCCCAAAACTCAAGGACCGGGCAAAGAGGGCATTAATCAGAGAGGCAGCACAGAGATCTAAGGTAACCCTGGAGGAGCTGCAGAGTTCCACAGCAGAGACTGGAGTATCTGTACATGGGACGAAAATAAGCTGTACGGTCCATAGAGTTGGGCTTTATGGCAGAGTGGCCATAAGAAAGCCATTACTTTATGCAAAAAAAAAAGGCAATCTTAAGTTTGAGAAAAGGCATGTGGGATACTCCCAAAATGTGTGGTGGAAGGTGCTTTGGTCTGATGAGACTAAAATTTTACTTTTTGACCATCAAAGAAAATGCTATGTCTGGCGCAAACTCAACACATCAAATCACCCAAAGAACACCATGCCCACAGTGAAACATGGTGGTGGCAGCATCATGCTGTGGGGATGTTTTTCAGCAGCCGGGATTGGGAAACTGGTCAGAGTTGAGGGAAAGATGGATGGTGCTAAATACAGGGATATTCTTGAGCAAAATATGTACCACTCTGTGTGTGATTTGAGGCTAGGACGGAGTTTCACCTTCCAGCAGGGCAATGACCCAAACACACTGATAAAGCAACACTTGAGTGGTTAAAGGGGAATGGCCTAGTCAAAGCCTAGACCTCCTTCAAATAGAAAATCTGTGGTCAGACTTAAAGATTGCTGTTCACAAGCATAAAGCATCCAACTTGATGGAGCTGGAGCAGTTTTGCGAGGAGGAATGGGCAAGAATCCCGGTGGTAAGATCTGTCCAGCTCATAGAGACTTATCCAAAGTGACTTGGAGCTGTGATTGCCGCAAAAGCTGTCTCTACCAAGTAATGACTTTAGGGGGATGAATAGTTATGCACATTGACTTTCTCTGTTGTTTTATCCTATTTGTTGTTTGCTTCACAATAAATAAAAAAAACATCTTCAAAGTTGTGGACATGTTCTGTAAATTAAATTATGCAAATCCTCAAACAATCTATGTTAATTACAGGTTGTGAGGCAATAAAACATGTAAAATGCCAAGGGGGATGAATACTTTTGCAAGGCACTGTATATAGCGTAATCATATCCCCTCTTAGATGCCTTTTTTCTAGAGAAAATACATTTAATTTGGTTAGTCTTACTTCATAACTTAGCCCCTACATTCACTTTATTAGTTTTGTTGCTGTTTTCTGTAGTTTTCCAGTTCTAAAATGTCCTTTTTATGAAGTAATGCCCAGAATTGTACTCCATATTCCAAATGAGGGCGCACCAGGGATTTGTATAGTGGTAGAATTATATTTGCTTCCTTTGCTTTTATACCCTTCCTAATACATACTAATAGTTTATATGCCTTTGCAGCTGCTGCTTGGCATTGATAACTGTTACGTAGGTGGTTGTCCACAAGCACTCCCAAATCCCTTTCAATATCTGATACCCCTAGATTTGTCTCCTTAAGTTTACAAATTGCATGGTTATTTTTCATTCCAGATGCATAACCTTACATTTATTCGTATTAAATCTCATCTGCCTTTTAATTGCCCATTTCTCTAATTTATGCAAATCCCTTTAGTGGGAAAGTACATAATTTTCTGAATTACCTTGCACAACTTTGTGTCAACAGCAAAAATGGAGACAATACTTTCCAGTCCTACTTCTAAGTCATTAATAAATATGTTAAAAAGGAGAGGACATAATACTGAGCCCTGACGAATCCCACTTCCTACATTAGTCCGATCTGAGTATGTACCATTTACAACAACCCTTTGTTTCCTGTCTTTTAGCTGGCTCTCAATCTATGTGCATATATTTACTGCAATTCCTATATCCCTTAGCTTGCACAATAGTCTCCCATGTGGCACTGTATAAAAAGCCTTTCCAAAATCTATAAAGACTACATCCACTGAGTTGCCTTGATCCAAGTTCCTTCCAACCTCCTCATAGAACTAAATTAGATTTGTTTGACATGACCTGTCCATCATAAATCCATGTTGGCTCCTACTTATAATCCTGTTTGAATAGACATATTCTTGTATATTATCCATTAACCCTTCTAAAAGATTTATCACTACAGAAGTGAGGCTTACAGGTCTATAATTCCCTGGATTTGCTCTTGCTCTCTTCTTAAATATAGGTATCACCTCTGCTTTTCTCTAGTCATCTGGTAGTGACCCAGTGTTGAGTGAATCTTGAACAAATATATATAATGGTTTGGCTATTGCAGAGCCTGGTTCTCTCAGTACCCTTGGATGTATTCCATCAGAACCTGGGGATTTATTAACATTTATTTTGTACAACCTCTTTTGGATTTCTTCCTGTGTTAACCAATTATTTAGTGATGGTAGAATAGCCCCATTATGTTGCAGTGTCCTAACCACTGGTATCTCCCTTGTATATACCGAAGAAAATAACCTATTTAGCTCATCTGCCTTTTCCTGGTCACTAATTGTCAGATGGCCCGTTTCACATTGTAATGCTCCTATAGTTTCCTTCCTGGTCTTCTTCCCATTTATATTCCTAAAACATATTTTAGGGTTAGTCTTACTCTCCTTTGCAACTAATTTTTCATTTTCTATTTTAGCCAGTCTAATAGCCCTTTTGCAAGCCTTATTGATTTCCATGTACTCACCTAAATCCGTCTCTGTCCCCTCTTGTCTTGTCTGTATAATTTAAATGCCTGTTTTTTACTCTGTATCTTGATCTTTAAATCATTGTTAAGCCATGTTGGATGTAATTTACTCCTTTTACTTTTATTCCCGCCTGGTATATGTCGATGTGTATGTATATTTAGTACGGATTTAAATGTTGTCCATTTATGTTCAGTATTTTTACCTGTCAGTTCTTTGTCCCAGTCTTTACTTTGTATTGCTGCCCTTAGACCGTTAAAATCTGCCCTTATAAAATTTAGAGTTTTTGTTGGCCCTTACAATTTTGTTTTTTTAATTCAATCTCAAATGAGACTGTGTTGTAATCACTGTTTCCCAAAGGTTGCCCTATTTCAACATTCGATACCATATCAATATTATTTGTGATTTCTAAATCCAAGATAGCTTCATTTCTAGTAGGCTCTTGTATAACCTGGGCCAGATAATGATCCATGAGTGTCTTCAAGAACCTGCTCACTTAGCTGAACTGCTGGTCTCATTTATCCAGTTTATTTCAGGGTAATTAAAGTCTCCCATTATTAGAACTTGCCCATGCTTAGTTGCATTTCCAATCTGTAACAATAATAGCATTTCCTCACTTTCAATTATATTTGGGGGTTTATGGAATACTCTTACCAATATTCTTTTGGAATTTGCTGCTCCACTATTTAACTCTACCCACAAACATTCAATATTATCACTAGTTCCAGCATAAATATCTTCTCTGACTGTAAGCTTAAATTCAGGCTTAACATACAGACAAACCCCTCTTCCCCTTTTACCAGTGCCCCTATCATTCCTAAATAGGCTATAACAATCCAGATTAACAGTCCAGTCATGAGACTCTTCCCACCATGCTTCAGTAATGCCTATTAAATCCCATTTCTCATTAACTGCTAATAATTCTAGCTCTCCCATTTTTCCTGGCAAGCTTCTGGCATTAGCAAGCATACCCCTTATGTTATGAGTCTGTAGTTCTGAAGTGCCTGCCACTATACTTGAGTTTCTTAGCAGTACCTCCCTATTGACTATGCTAACCCTCCCCCATCTCCTCTCCCATGAATAGTTAATTCATCCCTTACCCCCTCTACACTTTCTACCCAATTACTTCTATCTTGTCCCTCCCCGCACCTATTTGTTTAATAACTCCCCCAGACATTCTACCATCCTTTTCCCTAGCACAGCAGTTCCCAATTAATAAGGTGCAATCCATGCCTACTATACAGATTGTACCCAAGTGAGAAGACATCCCAGTGCTCTAAAAACCCAAACCCCTCCTTAGTGCACCACTTTTTTAGCCACCCATTAACCTCCCTAAGCTCCATCTGTCTCCCTGGGCTAGCACGTGGCACTGGTAGTATATCAGAAAATACTACCTTGGAGGTCCTTCCCTTAAGCTTATTCCCTAATTCTCTAAAATCATTCTTTAGGACACTCCCTCTTCCACTAACTTTGTCATTGGTACCAATATGTACCAAGACCGCCAGTTCATTTCCAGCCCTTCTCAATAATTTATCTACCCGATCCACAACATGCCGAACCCGAGCACCCAGGAGACAGCAAACTGTTCAAGTGCTGGGATCTGGGTGACAAATCATCCTTCCTACCTTCCTAATACAGTAATAGAGTCCCCTACCACCAAAACATGTCGGTTTCTCTGCCTATGCTGCCCTCCCACTCCTCCAGTGGAACTGTTCTTCCCGCTTTTAGAGGGAACAGCTCTATCTGGCATTGCCATTCCTGAATGGACATTCCCAACAGTTTCACTCAATCTGGCAAATATGTTGGTGCTTGACAACTCAGTGTTGACCTGCCTCCTGATCCTGCTTCCCCTTCTAACTTTAACCCAGCTACGTCCCTGGACATCCTCAATAGCCCCAGCTCCACCCTCCCTGCTAGGCCCAGTGCTGCAATTCTCCTCTCCAGTTCTTTAATCTTAGCTTCCAGAGAGGCAACATACTCACACCTCGCACAGAGGTATGGACCCTGGATCAGTTGTTTCATACATGTGACAGAATGTACACTGAGTGAGGTTGCTGCTGGAATGATTCATAATTTGAAATTTAAAAAAATACTACAATTTGACCCTTTTCTTTGAACTTCCTCCTGCAAACAGTCACACACAAGGTCCAAACGTATATTCAAGTTTAACCCAGGCAAAAACACTCTCCTCTCACCTGTACCAAATCACTGCACACAGGAAAAAAATACACTTTACTTGTCTAAGTAAATTGGATGCAGTCAGATGCAAGGCTCAAACTTATATGCAATTTTAACCCAGGCAAAAACACATCGTCTCACCTGTATCAAATCAATGCACACAGAAAATACACACACTTCACTTCTCTGAGTAAATCAGATGCAAAAGCACCAAAGCTACAGAACAAAATATTTCTCAGTTTTTAACAACATTTAATTTACTAAAAATCACAACAGACCAGACTGAAGACTTAGCAAATTAGTCAAAAAGAGATCTGTGAAAATCTAAGCATAAATGTAGCTTTTGTCAGATAAAAAATGTTATATCTAAATCAATACAAAATTAATTCCTAAAAATCCCTGGTGCCTAACCCCTTATGGTCATCAAGCAACTTTAATATTATGGGATATACCACAAAATCAATGACGATACTAAAATTGTATATATGTATATCACTAATGTGATTAGTATCAATCAGTATCCCAAAACGGAAATACGTAATATAAATGAACACACCCTGTAGTTATCCAGTGGAGTTATAATTTAACTTACTCCCTTTTAATCACCGCTAGAGCATTCCTCATATTCAGCATAAAACCTGCTTAATCACAGGAATACTCCCCTGATACTATATGCACCATTTCCAAAAATACTATATACAAAATATGAAAAAATATACACTATTAGGCAATGCAACATATGGGTTAGAAATATATATATATGTGATAATCCCGGAGCAGGTTTTTATAGTGCTAGTTCACTGCACCAATATGCCACCAACAATCTCATATATGCATTACTTGCAGTTCGTAGTGTTGGTGATTAAGGGTTATAAAGACATGTTCCATATATCAGATCTCTCCTTGGTGCTTTCTCTTTGCCATTTAGTGTTTCATAGACCCCCGACATTTCCATTTCGCCCTTCCTAGGGCTTACTCATGGGGTCATATATCTAAATCAACACAAACTCTGAGACACCCAGAAAATACTTTGTTCTAACACATCTGCTGAAAAAAACCTCTGACTAGAGGAATTCTAGTCATGATTTATGATTTATTTAATACTCCTCCTGTGGGCTATAGCTACAAATACATGATTTCTTGGGAACAGGGTCTGAAACAATGCGGGGACCCAGATATTTAGACAAAATTATTGATCTTTTTATCAAAATCTTAATACAACTGTAGTATATTAGAAACTTCTCTCAGTAGTAGTAGTCCACTATAAACCCTCTCTGCCTCAGGGGATGCCCAGATATGGGAACATTTATTAATATATGCTGGTATTGTTTAAAAGAATTGAAACTTTGGGGATCAGTGCTACAACTAATCAACAAGACCCTAGATCTAGATCTTTTCCCAGTAATGGGAATATGTCTTTTACGCACATCAGTCGAAAGTTCCCACTAATGCCCTCAAAAAAATTGATACAGTTCTTCACTCTAGCTACAATAAGCCACATAGCAAAGCAGCGGAAAACTAACACACTCAATACTGTATAACTGCAGCTAAAAACAAATTGAATTACATGCTTAATAATGACTGAATCACAGATATATTAGACAACTCTGTGACACCCTTTTTTTAAGATTTGTGAACCGTGTCTAGCCACAACTTACTCTCCTAATATCTTATAAAACAAGTAAAATATTAAACAAAATCTTAACTAGACTAGATGGGGGTTCTGGAGGATGGAATTCCTATGTTCATCTCTTCTACTAGATGAATATGGAGGCCTGTGGTTTCGCCCCTGGTAACAGCCACAGGACATGGAAAGATGCATGCCATAAAGACCCAATTTCTAATTCAGGTAATATGTAAGACTGAGAAAATAAATTTTAATGGAGAAGAAGATAGTTTATTTGTTTTTACTGTTATTAACTTTGTTTATTTTTTAAAATGTTTTGTCCTTTTCTTATTTACACTGGTTAATGTGACTTTATACACGTATTAATTGAAACAATTTAATAAGAAAAAAAAGAAAGAGAAAAAAGAGAAGAGATATATTATATATCATAATAAAGACTACAACTTCCTAACTAAGATCATTAGACCTGTTTTAACCCTCTCTCCAAAAACTATTGCACACATATGCCCAATGGGCCTTTGTTCCACATTAATAGAAATAAATGGAGGCAAAAGACAGTGATGTCCCTTATCCACTATTATATGCATTAAATATTGAACCATTAGCTATTAGAAGACACAATGATCTGACATTAAGGTTTTAAAAAAATCTGTATAAAATAGCACTTAATGCAGATTACATTATTCTTAAACTCTTAAATTCACACATAGCAATCCATGATCTACTGAAATTATAAAACCAATTTAGCTCTTTGCCAAGTCTAAACATTAACACAACAAAATTATATGCAGTCCTAATGAAGCTTAACAATAATGTTGAACTTCTGTTACATATAAAAATGTTCGTTTTGAATGGTGTAATAAAGAAATCGTCTACCTAAGCGGAAAAATCCCAGTCAACTCACAGTGACTTTATGAGGTTTATTGGGATAAATATAAAAATACATATAAACTGACATGACCACAATCTACCTTAATACCAATAGCTTAAAATAAATTTTTTGTCCCAGGGATAAGAATTAGCCCTTTTTCTTATAACATAAGAAATGGTGAAATAATGACTTTTTAAGAAGTCAGAACTAGAGATGTCGCGAATAGTTCTCCGGCGGACTGTTCCCGGCGAACATAGCATGTTCGCATTCGCAGCGAACTGCGAACATATGCAATATTCGACCCGCCCCCAATACTTTATCATTGAGCAAACTTTGACCCTGCATGTCACAGTCAGCAGACACATTATAGCCAATCAGCAGCATACACTCCCTTCCAGAGCCTTCTAACTCATGGACAGCAGCCATTTTAGAAACATAACTAATTTGCAGTCTTACTGAGAGGAGGGAGAGTGTAGGTGATGCTGATTATATAAGGAAATCAATAGCTAGGCAAGTTTATTCAGTGTCCAGTGCAGTGCTGAAGGACTCATCAGATCTCTGCTGTAAACACAGCACCCCAAAAAGCCCTTTTTAGGGCTATAACATCATTTTTTTTTGTTTGTTTTTTTCTGTGTAATCTAACTTCATTTGCCTGTCTCCCTGCTAGCCCCTGCTAGCAAGTGTGTGTGTCAGGCTCACAGCTAATACTGTGTGTGCACAGTGCAACCAATACAATCTTGTTTAAAGGTTGTCTACTTTAAAAAAAAAAAAAAACTTTTATTTTGTTAAATCTTAGTTTATTTGCCTAACCGCTATCCAGTGTGTGTGTCAGGCTTATAAGTACTGTGCCAAGTTCAACCAATCCAATCTAGTTGGGGTACCAGCAGTCCACATTTAAAAAAACAATAATTTTATTTTCTTAAATCTAAGTTCATTTGCCTTACCGCAAATCTAAGTTCATTTGCCTGACCGCCAATCTAAGTTCATTTGCCTGACCGCTAGCCAGTGTGTGTGTCAGGCTTACAAGTACTGTGCCAAGTTCAACCAATCCAATCTAGTTGGGGTACCAGCAGTCCACATTTAAAAAAACAATAATTTTATTTTCTTAAATCTAAGTGCATTTGCCTGACCGCAAATCTAAGTTCATATATGCATTACTTGCAGTTCGTAGTGTTGGTGATTAAGGGTTATAAAGACATGTTCCATATATCAGATCTCTCCTTGGTGCTTTCTCTTTGCCATTTAGTGTTTCATAGACCCCCGACATTTCCATTTCGCCCTTCCTAGGGCTTACTCATGGGGTCATATATCTAAATCAACACAAACTCTGAGACACCCAGAGAATACTTTGTTCTAACACATCTGCTGAAAAAAACCTCTGACTAGAGGAATTCTAGTCATGATTTATGATTTATTTAATACTCCTCCTGTGGGCTATAGCTACAAATACATGATTTCTTGGGAACAGGGTCTGAAACAATGCGGGGACCCAGATATTTAGACAAAATTATTGATCTTTTTATCAAAATCTTAATACAACTGTAGTATATTAGAAACTTCTCTCAGTAGTAGTAGTCCACTATAAACCCTCTCTGCCTCAGGGGATGCCCAGATATGGGAACATTTATTAATATATGCTGGTATTGTTTAAAAGAATTGAAACTTTGGGGATCAGTGCTACAACTAATCAACAAGACCCTAGATCTAGATCTTTTCCCAGTAATGGGAATATGTCTTTTACGCACATCAGTCGAAAGGTCCCACTAATGCCCTCAAAAAAATTGATACAGTTCTTCACTCTAGCTACAATAAGCCACATAGCAAAGCAGCGGAAAACTAACACACTCAATACTGTATAACTGCAGCTAAAAACAAATTGAATTACATGCTTAATAATGACTGAATCACAGATATATTAGACAACTCTGTGACACCCTTTTTTTAAGATTTGTGAACCGTGTCTAGCCACAACTTACTCTCCTAATATCTTATAAAACAAGTAAAATATTAAACAAAATCTTAACTAGACTAGATGGGGGTTCTGGAGGATGGAATTCCTATGTTCATCTCTTCTACTAGATGAATATGGAGGCCTGTGGTTTCGCCCCTGGTAACAGCCACAGGACATGGAAAGATGCATGCCATAAAGACCCAATTTCTAATTCAGGTAATATGTAAGACTGAGAAAATAAATTTTAATGGAGAAGAAGATAGTTTATTTGTTTTTACTGTTATTAACTTTGTTTATTTTTTAAAATGTTTTGTCCTTTTCTTATTTACACTGGTTAATGTGACTTTATACACGTATTAATTGAAACAATTTAATAAGAAAAAAAAGAAAGAGAAAAAAGAGAAGAGATATATTAAATATTATAATAAAGACAACAACACTTTGAACTGAATAATTTATTATCGAACATTACTTTTACAAATACTTGTTCTTTTCAATGTCAAGTGTTAATGCATTTGATGGGTTAGCCGGTGTTTTTTATTTATAGTTCTATCCCACTACAACTTCCTAACTAAGATCATTAGACCTGTTTTAACCCTCTCTCCAAAAACTATTGCACACATATGCCCAATGGGCCTTTGTTCCACATTAATAGAAATAAATGGAGGCAAAAGACAGTGATGTCCCTTATCCACTATTATATGCATTAAATATTGAACCATTAGCTATTAGAAGACACAATGATCTGACATTAAGGTTTTAAAAAAATCTGTATAAAATAGCACTTAATGCAGATTACATTATTCTTAAACTCTTAAATTCACACATAGCAATCCATGATCTACTGAAATTATAAAACCAATTTAGCTCTTTGCCAAGTCTAAACATTAACACAACAAAATTATATGCAGTCCTAATGAAGCTTAACAATAATGTTGAACTTCTGTTACATATAAAAATGTTCGTTTTGAATGGTGTAATAAAGAAATCGTCTACCTAAGCGGAAAAATCCCAGTCAACTCACAGTGACTTTATGAGGTTTATTGGGATAAATATAAAAATACATATAAACTGACATGACCACAATCTGCCTTAATACCAATAGCTTAAAATAAATTTTTTGTCCCAGGGATAAGAATTAGCCCTTTTTCTTATAACATAAGAAATGGTGAAATAATGACTTTTTAAGAAGTCAGAACTAGAGATGTCGCGAATAGTTCTCCGGCGGACTGTTCCCGGCGAACATAGCATGTTCGCATTCGCAGCGAACTGCGAACATATGCAATATTCGACCCGCCCCCAATACTTTATCATTGAGCAAACTTTGACCCTGCATGTCACAGTCAGCAGACACATTATAGCCAATCAGCAGCATACACTCCCTTCCAGAGCCTTCTAACTCATGGACAGCAGCCATTTTAGAATCATAACTAATTTGCAGTCTTACTGAGAGGAGGGAGA
The DNA here is from genome assembly GCA_027410445.1 of Discoglossus pictus. NCBI lineage: Eukaryota > Metazoa > Chordata > Amphibia > Anura > Alytidae > Discoglossus > Discoglossus pictus. The sequence goes on along the minus strand of CM050166.1, from coordinate 271,202,251 downwards.
GTGTAGGTGATGCTGATTATATAAGGAAATCAATAGCTAGGCAAGTTTATTCAGTGTCCAGTGCAGTGCTGAAGGACTCATCAGATCTCTGCTGTAAACACAGCACCCCAAAAAGCCCTTTTTAGGGCTATAACATCATTTTTTTTTGTTTGTTTTTTTCTGTGTAATCTAACTTCATTTGCCTGTCTCCCTGCTAGCCCCTGCTAGCAAGTGTGTGTGTCAGGCTCACAGCTAATACTGTGTGTGCACAGTGCAACCAATACAATCTTGTTTAAAGGTTGTCTACTTTAAAAAAAAAAAAAAAAACTTTTATTTTGTTAAATCTTAGTTTATTTGCCTAACCGCTAGCCAGTGTGTGTGTCAGGCTTACAAGTACTGTGCCAGAGAGCATGTTGTGTGCATGCTTGAGCTCCAAACAAAAGGCTTTTTAGGGTCTTAGTCCCTCAAATACAAGTTTTATTTTAACACCTTTCTGTTTATAAGCACTTTGTGCACGGTGTTGTTAATTTTTGGGAGTTTTTGTGGTATTTTTCTTAGTTTAATTTAAGTTTTAGTTTGTTGGGAGCCAGGCTCAGCCCTCTATCCCAGGAGAGTGAGCTGTCTCCTGGATACTTTGCCACACCCCTCCCTTAGCACTACACCTTCACTCCTGGAGCTTTGTTACTTTGACTTTTTTTCTTTTATAAAGTTTATTAGGTTTTGTTGAAGTTTTGTTTGTTTGGTGTTGGGTTTTATGTTTTGGGGGAGAGAAGACAAGTAACATCTTTGTAGGCAGTGGGGGGGAAAACAATTAGAAAAGGCTTTTTTTTTTTTAACATCTGACACAGAGACACAGAGGGGTTAAAAAGCCTCTGTGTTCTCTGTGTTGTTGCAATTAGCAACACATTGCAACAGGCCATTAACCCTTCCACTGCCAAACATCATATCTCTCTCTCCCTTAGTTTTGTCTTTTTGTTTCTTTTTCACACTTATATATTTTTAAAAAGAAAACAATAGAAAATCATAAAACAAAAAATAAAAATAAATAAAACAAATAAACTAAAAAAAAAAGGGTCTAAACATGAGGGATAAGACCATTAAGAAGCCTCAGGGGTCAAAAGGGGGAATAATGGCCCCTGAAAATCCTAGCTGCAGCACTGCACAGCATAGGCCCCAGGCAGTTAAGGCAGCCCCAGCTCCTGGTGGTTCTGCCAGCAGACCTACCCCTGTGGCTAATACCTGGTCACAGGTGGTTTCTGCTGGCCCCAGTAATAACACCACTGGGGCTGAGGGGCAGATCACCAGGAAGCATGGGGTTAAATGTCAGATGTCTGGGGTCTACAGCATTGATATCTATCTGCGTGCTGCAGCTAATGTCATCAGCCCCTCTGTTATAGTAGCAGCCAGCAAAATGTACGGGAAAGCAGTTTTTTTTACCCGTACTCTGGCTGCTGCACACATTCTTATACAGAGAGGCATCACAGTGGGGGGATTATATGTCCCAATAGAACCCCTGGAAGGGTTGGGCACAAAAGTAACACTCTCTAATGTGCCCCCCTTCCTACCAGACTCCCTCCTGCGCCCCCACCTGCTAACCCTAGGGGAAGTAAAAACACCATTTATAAAAATTCCCCTGGGGTGCAGAGAGAGAGCACTTCGTCATGTGCTCTCTTTCAAGAGGCAGGTACAAATGTGCCTGCCTCAGGGCGCAGAAAACATAGAGGGGTCTTTTGGGGTTCCATTTGAGGGGGTGCTGTACAGGATTTTTTACAGCACTACGGAGGTGCAGTGCTATCATTGCAAAGGGTTGGGGCATACACGTAGGAATTGTCCTAATGTAAAGCATCATGCCCCAGCCCCAGCAAATGGCACCTCCGTCAGTACGGCACCCATCCCCGCTGAGCCCATAACAGCGGGGACCTCAAGGGTCATAGCCCCCCCACAGAGCTCAGGCAAGGAGGCCGTTCCTCAAGCCACCACCACGGCCTCCAAACCCCCTTCTTCCCCAAAAAAGCCATCTGTGTCTGTGGTCTCCAGCAAGACTGCGGACACGGGGAAAAAGGGGAAGAATGTCACCGGTCCTCCCAGTGTCACAGCTGCATCTCCCAAGTCCCAATCTGCCCCCACCATAATTACATCAGTTAGTGTGGGGGCACAGTGTAAGCAGAGGGATAATAAGCCCTCTGCAGGGGAGGCAGCTAGTGGCAGCTCCTCTTCCAGGAGTGACGTCCCCAGGAAGAGGAAGCATAAAACCAACAGGGAGGTTGCTGATAAGTGGGAAGTGCTCTATAGTGGAGCACCTCCCTCTAAAAGCAAGAAGAGGAACAAAACATCTCCTCCTCATCCGGTGACATTGTCTGGCCCAGTTATTAAGCTCAGCCAGCCGGTGCCAGACCACACATCTCTCTCTCCAGACCCTATAGGGGTTAATGTGGAAAAGGGTCTGGAGGAAAAGCAGGGGCAAGAGGGTCTCCCAAGTGAGGCAGGGGTAGACAAGAAAGATCAGGTTCTGCCTCTGGCCTTTGAGGGGGGACCCAACAAAGCCCCTGCTGAATGGGTAGTCAGTGTCCCTGAGGTGCTGAGCTTCAAGGGCACCAGTCAGTCTCCTCCTCCAGTGTCACTCTCTAGTGACGTACCTCGGGCTTTGTTAGAGCCCCAGGCCGAGTCACTACTGGAGGGGGGGAATATAGGCATGACCCCCATTCAGGACCCCATGGATTTGTCTGTCAGGGGGGATGTGGCACAAGGGGAAGTGGAAATGGGGGAGGGTGATAAAACAGGTTTTCCTGTTAACATCATGGGAGAGCCTGTCTACCCTCCTCAGCCGTCCACTGACCCTAACATCGGTGCCATCCAAGCGGAGCAAGCAGCGGTGGAACTGGCAGAAGAGGCATATAAAGCCTCCAAGGCTTCCATTAAGGAAGCCATGCCAGCCACTGCTGTCCAGCCAGCTACCCCTGAATGCACTCCTGAAGCTACAGGGGTGCAGCAGCAATCCAAGGGTCCATTATTTACCTTGAAGGGTGCTAAAGGGACTCCTTCTGTATCATCTAAGAGGGGGTCCCTGAGAATAAAGCTGAGGAAACTGACTCCAGCCGGGGAGGATGGAGTAAAAGCCCTCAGCCAAGAGGAGCCCAGGGGTGACCCACTAGAAGGAACATCAGATTCTGGGTGGGTTATCCCTGTCAAGGAAATAGATCTATTCCTTGAGAGCACCCTTCATGGACAAAAGAAAAGGAAGGTGCGGCTGGCCTTGGAGAGGTGGAAGAATATGTCGTTTATTCTCCACTCTCTCCAGCAATATCTAGTGGTCAGCACTAGGGCCAAGAATTCTGGGACTGCGGAGCATCTCCGCGTCCGGAAATTCTATAAAATGTGCGTGTCCTATCAGCAGTCTCAAGGGTCTGAGGAACGCACAATTCCTGACACGCAGTAATGGCTTTGCACATCAGCACGCTAAATACCAATGGCTGTCAAGACAGTTTCCGCAGGTTCCAGGTACTCTCCTATTTATATCAGGGAGGGTACTCTGTGAGCTTCCTGCAGGAAACTCACACCACTCCAGAGGCTGAGGCCTCGTGGCAACTGGAGTGGAGAGGCAGGGTCTTCTTCAGCCACTTCACATCGGCGTCATGTGGAGTGGTGACCCTGTTCTCAGAGTCTTTTCAGCCAGAGCTGCTGCTTGTGAAAGCTGTTATCCCAGGCCGTCTAATCCACCTCCGGGTCCGAGAGCAGGGTAGCATCATTAACCTAGTTAATATATATGCCCCTGCTGGAGGGCTCGAGAGAGTGAGGTTCCTCGCCAGACTGTCCCAGTTTTTGGAGACGGTTGACGCAGATGAGTGTTTGGTACTCGGGGGTGATTTCAACTGCACCCTCGACGCTCTGGACCGGAATAGTCCAGAGCCGTACCTGCCTTCTGCGTCAGCCCTGCGGGAGATCATCGCCCGCTTCTCCCTGGAGGACATCTGGCGAGAGCAGAACCCAGGGGCATCAGACGGTTTCACCTACGTCAGGGTGAGAGCCGGTCTGGTGTCCCACTCCCGGATCGACAGACTATATATATCTAGTCACTATATGTCACGAGTCGGTTCTTGTGCCATTAGGCTGGCTCCGTTCACAGACCACAACTGTGTGTCTGTGACAGTGGCGCTAACGCCAACAGCGCCACGAGCCGCCTATTGGCACTTCAACAATGCTTTGTTGAAGGACCAGGGGCTCGTGACATTGATCCGGGAGTTTTGGACGGACTGGAGGGGTTGCAAGGGGGACTTTGCCACGTTAAAACTGTGGTGGGACGTGGGCAAGGTTCATTTGCGACTTCTGTGTCAGGAATATACCAAGGGTGCGAGTGGGCAGCGCGAAGCTGAGTTGGAGTCACTCCGGGGGGAGGTACTCCATCTGGAGCAGAGGCTGTTCACTTGTAGGGACCAATCCCTGCAGAGCGAGTATGTAGAGAGGAAGGGTGTCCTCTGTGACCTGGAACGACACCAGGCCAAGGGGGCATACGTGCGCAGCCGCTTAGGTTTTCTCAAAGATCTAGACCGCGGCTCGCGCCTCTTCTACTCACTGGAGAAAAAGGGGGGTAACAGTAGGCACATCACCTGTCTTCTAGATGAAGACGGTGCCCCCCTTACAGATCCGGAGAGTATCCGGGATAGAGCCCGGAACTTTTATAAAGATCTTTACTCTCCGGATCCCATTTCTCCAGATGCCTGCAGGGTGCTATGGGAGGGGCTCCCCACAGTCAGTGAGGGTGTAAGAGAGCGGCTTGATATACCACTATCTTTTCAAGAGCTCTCTGAAGCCCTCCGTGCCATGTCCTGTGAAAAGTCTCCAGGACTGGACGGACTGACTGTAGAGTTTTTCCAATTTTTCTGGGAGACTCTGGGACCTGATTTCCATCTGGTCCTTGGGGAAGCCCTGGAGACCGGGGAGATGCCCCTGTCTTGTCGCAGGGCAGTACTTGCCCTGCTGCCCAAAAAGGGGGATCTCCGGCTTATTAAGAACTGGCGACCGGTCTCTCTGCTCAGCACGGACTACAAGATTGTAGCTAAAGCCATCTCGCTTAGACTTGGGTCTGTGCTGGCAGAATTGGTTCACCCTGACCAGTCCTATGCGATCCCGGGCCGGACTATCTTTGATAGTATCTTTCTGGTCCGGGATCTATTGCATTATTCTCGCAGGACTGGTCTGTCACTCGCCTTTCTCTCTTTAGATCAAGAGAAGGCGTTTGACAGGGTGGACCATGGTTACCTCATAGCCACTCTGCAAGCGTACGGCTTTGGCCCACAGTTTGTGGGCTTTATAAGAACGCTGTACGCCTCTGCAGAGTGTTTACTTAAAATCAATTGGTCCCTAACAGCACCTTTGGTATTTGGACGAGGGGTGCGTCAAGGATGTCCCTTGTCTGGACAGTTATATGCACTGGCCATTGAGCCTTTCCTCTGCCTACTGAGGAAAAGGCTCACAGGGCTGGTGCTAAAAGATCCAGACATGCGGATTGTCCTTTCAGCTTATGCTGACGATGTGCTCCTCGTGGCCCAGGATCCAGTTGATCTTGAGCTGGCAAAACAGTGCCAGGAGGTATATTCAGCTGCCTCCTCCGCTCAGATCAACTGGTCCAAATGCACAGGCCTTTTAGAGGGTAATTTACAGGTGGACTCTTTGCCTCCCACGTTTCGTGACATCACGTGGGAGGCAGATGTCATTAAATATCTGGGGGTCTACCTGTCCGCTGCGGACGCTTCCGTCCCAGACAACTGGAGGGAGTTAGAGGGCAGTGTCCTCTCTCGTCTGGGACGATGGAGGGGTCTAGCAAAAATGCTTTCCCTTAGGGGGCGGACTCTAGTGGTGAATCAGCTGGTGGCTTCTCAGATCTGGCACCGGCTGATTTGTCTGAGTCCGACCCCAGAGTTTGTCACCAATATCCAGAGGAATTTGTTAGATTTCCTCTGGATGGGAAGGCATTGGGTCTCTGCAGGGGTGGCAAGTCTGCCTTTGGTGGAGGGTGGACAGGGAGTAGTTTGTGTGTGCTCCCAGTTGTCCACCTTCCGCCTTCAGTACCTGCAGAGATACCTATATGCAGATCCCTCTCCGCAGTGGTGCGCACTGGCATCCAGCTTTTATCGCCAGTTGCGCAACCTGGGGTATGACCGGCAATTATTTCTGATCAGGCCCGAGGGGTTTGGGAGAGACCTCTCTGTGTTGCCGGCATACTACCAGGAAACCCTCAAGGCCTGGAGCATGGTCTCCGTGACCAGGCAGGGCGTGCCTTTGGGGGATGAAATATTCACAGAGCCCCTGCTATTTAATGCAGCAGTGGGGGCTCCAATGTTACAGTCCCCCAGTATCATCCGCCGCCTTAGTCATGCACGGATGACCCGAGTCGGGGATCTCCTGGAATACGGGCGTTCTGATTGGGTGTCACCCCAGGAGCTTGCGCTTCGTTTGGGATATGTGACGCCCAAAGTCTCAGGGCGCTTACTCCAGGAGATTAGAGATGCCATCTCCCCCGACTCGCGCACCTTCCTTCGCGGGGCTTTGCAGGCCGGAGTGCCACATGCACCTTTCAACACCCCTTCTCCGGCTGTTTGCATTGGACACAAGCCCCGTGTTTCCCCTCAGGCTCCTCCTGTCCCCAACCTCTCGAGGCTGAGGGACATACCCTCGGCATGCTTTCGCGGCATGCCGAGGAAGAGCTTATATTCTCTCGTGCTCCATACAGTGCACTTCCTTGCCCTCGTGACCCGTCCCGATACCATCTGGAGGCGGGTCCTACCAGCTGACGAGGGCAAGAGGCCCCGGTGGAGGGAACTTTATTCTGATTTAGTTCCACGACCCACCGGGGACTTGAGTTGGAGAGTGCTCCATGGTGCACTGAGCACGGGAGAGTACTTAGCTAAATTCACGGACTCTCCCTCCACTTGTCCATTCTGTGGCAAGGGAGAGTCCGTGTATCATGTTTATTTTAGTTGCGCCAGACTGCAGCCCCTCTTGTCACTCTTGAGGGGCCTCCTCCTGCAGTTCTGGCTGCATTTCTCCCCTCACATTTTTATTTTTGGGCGCCCAGTGTCCCGGGGCAATAAGGCCAGGGACCTCCTCGTCAACCTGCTCCTGGCATTAGCCAAGTTGGCTATATATAAGTCCAGGAAGCAGTGTTTGATAGGGGGGGTTCCCTTGTCACCTGAGGCCATGTTCCGGGTGCTGGTGCGCTCCCGTATCCGGGCAGAGTACCACCTGGCTTTGTCTACTGGGGGAATGGATGAGTTTGTCTCCCAGTGGGCTGTAGATGGTGTGCTCTGCTCGGTATCCCCCCATCCGGTTTCTTTTTCTTTCAACCTCCTAATATGATTTTTATTTAGTTTACAGAAAATGTTTTCTCATGATTTTAAAATACACTGTGCCAAGTTCAACCAATCCAATCTAGTTGGGGTACCAGCAGTCCACATTTAAAAAAACAATAATTTTATTTTCTTAAATCTAAGTTCATTTGCCTGACCGCCAATCTAAGTTCATTTGCCTGACCGCTAGCCAGTGTGTGTGTCAGGCTTACAAGTACTGTGCCAAGTTCAACCAATTCAATCTAGTTGGGGTACCAGCAGTCCACATTTAAAAAAACAATAATTTTATTTTGTTAAATCTAAGTGCATTTGCCTGACCGCAAATCTAAGTTCATTTGCCTGACCGCCAATCTAAGTTCATTTGCCTGACCGCTAGCCAGTGTGTGTGTCAGGCTTACAAGTACTGTGCCAGAGAGCATGTTGTGTGCATGCTTGAGCTCCAAACAAAAGGCTTTTTAGGGTCTTAGTCCCTCAAATACAAGTTTTATTTTAACACTTTTCTGTTTATAAGCACTTTGTGCACGGTGTTGTTAATTTTTGGGAGTTTTTGTGGTATTTTTCTTAGTTTAATTTAAGTTTTAGTTTTCTGGGAATCAGGCTCAGCCCTCTATCCCAGGAGAGTGAGCTGTCTCCTGGATACTTTGCCACACCCCTCCCTTAGCACTTTCACTCCTGGAGCTTTTTTACTTTGACTCTTTTTCTTTTAAAAAGTTTATTAGGTTTTGTTGAAGTTTTTGTTTGTTTGGTGTTGGGTTTTATGTTTTGGGGGGAGAGAAGACAAGTAACATCTTTGTAGGCAGTGGGGGAGTTGAAGTTTTGTTTAAAAGGCTTTTTTTAACATCTGACACAGAGACACAGAGAGGTTAAAAAGCCTCTGTGTTCTCTGTGTTGTTGCAATTAGACACCTTGCAACAGGCCATTAACCCTTCCACTGCCAAGCATCACCTCTCTCTCTCCCTTAGTTTTGTCTCCCTTAGTTTTGTCTTTTTGTTTCTTTTTCACACTTTTATATTTAAAAAAAAAAAGAAAACAGTAAAAAATCATAAAACAAAAAATAAAAATGAATAAAACAAATAAACTAAAAAAAAAAGGGTCTAAACATGAGGGATAAGACCACTAAGAAGCCTCAGGGGTCAAAATGGGGAATAATGGCCCCTGAAAATCCTAGCTCCAGCACTGCACAGCATAGGCCCCAGGCAGATAAGGCAGCCCCAGCTCCTGGTGGTTCTGCCAGCAGACCTACCCCTGTGGCTAATACCTGGTCACAGGTGGTTTCTGCTGGCCCCAGTAATACCACCGCTGGGGCTGAGGGGCAGATCACTAGGAAGCATGGGGTTAAATGTCAGATGTCTGGGGTCTACAGCATTGATATCTATCTGCGTGCTGCAGCTAACGTCATCAGCCCCTCCGTTATAGTAGCAGCCAGCAAAATGTACGGGAAAGCAGTTTTCTTTACCCGTACGCTGGCTGCTGCTCACATTCTTGTACAGAGAGGCATCACAGTGGGGGGATTATATGTCCCAATAGAACACCTGGAAGGGTTGGGCACAAAAGTAACACTCTCTAATGTGCCCCCCTTCCTATCAGACTCCCTCCTGCGCCCCCACCTGCTAACCCTAGGGGAAGTAAAATCACCATTTATTAAAATTCCCCTGGGGTGCAGAGAGAGAGCACTTCATCATGTGCTCTCTTTCAAGAGGCAGGTACAAATGTGCCTGCCTCAGGGCGCAGAAAACATTGAGGGGTCTTTTGGGGTTCCATTTGAGGGGGTGCTCTACAGGATTTTTTACAGCACTACGGAGGTGCAGTGCTATTATTGCAAGGGGTTGGGGCATACACGTAGGAATTGTCCTAATGTAAAGCATCATGCCCCAGCCCCAGCAAATGGCATCTCCGTCAGTACAGCACCCATCCCCGCTGAGCCCATAACAGCGGGGACCTCAAGGGTCATAGCCCCCCCACAGAGCTCAGGCAAGGAGGCCGTTCCTCAAGCCACCACCACAGCCTCCAAACCCCCTTCTTCCCCAAAAAAGCCATCTGTGTCTGTGGTTTCCAGCAAGACTGCAGACACGGGGAAAAAGGGGAAGAATGTCACCGGTCCTCCCAGTGTCACAGCTGCATCTCCCAAGTCCCAATCTGCCCCCACCATAATTACATCAGTTAGTGTGGGGGCACAGTGTAAGCAGAGGGATAATAAGCCCTCTGCAGGGGAGGCAGCTAGTGGCAGCTCCTCTTCCAGGAGTGACGTCCCCAGGAAGAGGAAGCATAAAACCAACAGGGAGGTTGCTGATAAGTGGGAAGTGCTCTATAGTGGAGCACCTCCCTCTAAAAGCAAGAAGAGGAACAAAACATCTCCTCCTCATCCGGTGACATTGTCTGGCCCGGTTATTAAGCTCAGCCAGCCGGTGCCAGACCACACATCTCTCTCTCCAGACCCTATAGGGGTTAATGTGGAAAAGGGTCTGGAGGAAAAGCAGGGGTAAGAGGGTCTCCCAAGTGAGGCAGGGGTAGACAAGAAAGATCAGGTTCTGCCTCTGGCCTTTGAGGGGGGTCCCAACAAAGCCACTGCTGAATGGGTAGTCAGTGTCCCTGAGGTGCTGAGCTTCAAGGGCACCAGTCAGTCTCCTCCTCCAGTGTAACTCTCTAGTGACGTACCTCGGGCTTTGTTAGAGCCCCAGGCCGAGTCACTACTGGAGGGGGGAATATAGGCATGACCCCCATTCAGGACCCCATGGATTTGTCTGTCAGGGGGGATGTGGCACAAGGGGAAGTGGAAATGGGGGCGGGTGATAAAACAGGTTTTCCTGTTAACATCATGGGAGAGCCTGTCTACCCTCCTCAGCCGTCCACTGACCCTAACATCGGTGCCATCCAAGCTGAGCAAGCAGCGGTGGAACTGGCAGAGGAGGCATATAAAGCCTCCAAGGCTTCCATTAAGGAAGCAATGCCAGCCACTGCTGTCCAGCCAGCTACCCCTGAATGCACTCCTGAAGCTACAGGGGTGCAGCAGCAATCCAAGGGTCCATTATTTACCTTGAAGGGTGCTAAAGGGACTCCTTCTGTATCATCTAAGAGGGGTCCCTGAGAATAAAGCTGAGGAAACTGACTCCAGCCGGGGAGGATGGAGTAAAAGCCCTCAGCCAAGAGGAGCCCAGGGGTGACCCACTAGAAGGAACATCAGATTCTGGGTGGGTTATCCCTGTCAAGGAAATAGATCTATTCCTTGAGAGCACCCTTCATGGACAAAAGAAAAGGAAGGTGCGGCTGGCCTTGGAGAGGTGGAAGAATATGTTGTTTACTCTCCACTCTCTCCAGCAATATCTAGTGGTCAGCACTAGGGCCAAGAATTCTGGGACTGCGGAGCATCTCCGCGTCCGGAAATTCTATAAAATGTGCGTGTCCTATCAGCAGTCTCAAGGGTCTGAGGAACGAACAATTTCCTGACACGCAGTAATGGCTTTGCACATCAGCACGCTAAATACCAATGGCTGTCAAGACAGTTTCCGCAGGTTCCAGGTACTCTCCTATTTATATCAGGGAGGGTACTCTGTGAGCTTCCTGCAGGAAACTCACACCACTCCAGAGGCTGAGGCCTCGTGGCAACTGGAGTGGAGAGGCAGGGTCTTCTTCAGCCACTTCACATCGGCGTCATGTGGAGTGGTCACCCTGTTCTCAGAGTCTTTTCAGCCAGAGCTGCTGCTTGTGAAAGCTGTTATCCCAGGCCGTCTAATCCACCTCCGGGTCCGAGAGCAGGGTAGCATCATTAACCTAGTTAATATATATGCCCCTGCTGGAGGGCCCGAGAGAGTGAGGTTCCTCGCCAGACTGTCCCAATTTTTGGAGACGGTTGACGCAGATGAGTGTTTGGCACTCGGCGGTGATTTCAACTGCACCCTCGACGCTCTGGACCGTAATAGTCCAGAGCCGTACCCGCCTTCTGCGTCAGCCCTGCGGGAGATCATCGCCCGCTTCTCCCTGGAGGACATCTGGCAAGAGCAGAACCCAGGGGCATCAGACGGTTTCACCTACGTCAGGGTGAGAGCCGGTCTGGTGTCCCACTCCCGGATCGACAGACTATATATAACTAGTCACTATATGTCACGAGTCGGTTCTTGTGCCATTAGGCTGGCTCCGTTCACAGACCACAACTGTGTGTCTGTGACGGTGGCGCTAACGCCAACAGCGCCACGAGCCACCTATTGGCACTTCAACAATGCTTTGTTAAAGGACCAGGGCCTCGTGACATTGATCCGGGAGTTTTGGACGGACTGGAGGGGTTGCAAGGGAGACTTTGCCACGTTAAAACTGTGGTGGGACGTGGGCAAGGTTCATTTGCGACTTCTGTGTCAGGAATATACCAAGGGTGCGAGTGGTCAGCGCGAAGCTGAGTTGGAGTCACTACTGGGGGAGGTACTCCATCTGGAGCAGAGGCTGTTTACTTGTAGGGACCAATCCCTGCAGAGCGAGTATGTAGAGAGGAAGGGTGTCCTCTGTGACCTGGAACGACACCAGGCCAAGGGGGCATACGTGCGCAGCCGCTTAGGTTTTCTCAAAGATCTAGACCGCGGCTCGCGCCTCTTCTACTCACTGGAGAAAAAGGGGGGTAACAGTAGGCACATCACCTGTCTTCTAGATGAAGACAGTGCCCCCCTTACAGATCCGGAGAGTATCCGGGATAGAGCCCGGAACTTTTATAAAGATCTTTACTCTCCGGATCCCATTTCTCCAGACGCCTGCAGGGTGCTATGGGAGGGGCTCCCCACAGTCAGTGAGGGTGTAAGAGAGCGGCTTGATATACCACTATCCTTTCAAGAGCTCTCTGAAGCCCTCCGTGCCATGTCCTGTGAGAAGTCTCCAGGACTGGACGGACTGACTGTAGAGTTTTTCCAATTTTTCTGGGAGACTCTGGGACCTGATTTCCATCTGGTCCTTGGGGAAGCCCTGGAGACCGGGGAGATGCCCCTGTCTTGTCGCAGGGCAGTACTTGCCCTGCTGCCCAAAAAGGGGGATCTCCGGCTTATTAAGAACTGGCGACCGGTCTCTCTGCTCAGCACAGACTACAAGATTGTAGCTAAAGCCATCTCGCTTAGACTTGGGTCTGTGCTGGCAGAATTGGTTCACCCTGACCAGTCCTATGCGATCCCAGGCCTGACTATCTTTGATAGTATCTTTCTGGTCCGGGATCTATTGCATTATTCTCGCAGGACTGGTCTGTCACTCGCCTTTCTCTCTTTAGATGAAGAGAAGGCGTTTGACAGGGTGGACCATGGTTACCTCATAGCCACTCTGCAAGCGTACGGCTTTGGCTCACAGTTTGTGGGCTTTATAAGAACGCTGTACGCCTCTGCAGAGTGTTTACTTAAAATCAATTGGTCCCTAACAGCACCTTTGGTATTTGGACGAGGGGTGCGTCAAGGATGTCCCTTGTCTGGACAGTTATATGCACTGGCCATCGAGCCTTTTCTCTGCCTACTGAGGAAAAGGCTCACAGGGCTGGTGCTAAAAGATCCAGACATGCGGATTGTCCTTTCAGCTTATGCTGACGATGTGCTCCTCGTGGCCCAGGATCCAGTTGATCTTGAGCTGGCAAAACAGTGCCAGGAGGTATATTCAGCTGCGTCCTCCGCTCAGATCAACTGGTCCAAATGCACAGGCCTTTTAGAGGGTAATTTACAGGTAGACTCTTTGCCTCCCACGTTTCGTGACATCACGTGGGAGGCAGATGTCATTAAATATTTGGGGGTCTACCTGTCTGCTGCGGACGCTTCCGTCCCAGACAACTGGAGGGAGTTAGAGGGCAGTGTCCTCTCTCGTCTGGGACGATGGAGGGGTCTAGCAAAAATGCTTTCCCTTAGGGGGCGGACTCTAGTGGTGAATCAGCTGGTGGCTTCTCAGATCTGGCACCGGCTGATTTGTCTGAGTCCGAAACCCGAGTTTGTCACCAATATCCAGAGCAATTTGTTAGATTTCCTCTGGATGGGAAGGCATTGGGTCTCTGCAGGGGTGGCAAGTCTGCCTTTGGTGGAGGGTGGACAGGGTTGTAGTTTGTGTGTGCTCCCAGTTGTCCACCTTCCGCCTTCAGTACCTGCAGAGATACCTATATGCAGATCCCTCTCCGCAGTGGTGCGCACTGGCATCCAGCTTTTATCGCCAGTTGCGCAACCTGGGGTATGACCGGCAATTATTTCTGATCAGGCCCGAGGGGTTTGGGAGAGACCTCTCTGTGTTGCCGGCATACTACCAGGAAACCCTCAAGGCCTGGAGCATGGTCTCCGTGACCAGGCAGGGCGTGCCTTTGGGGGATGAAATATTCACGGAGCCCCTGCTATTTATTCCAGCAGTGGGGGCTCCAATGTTACAGTCCCCCAGTATCATCCGCCGCCTTAGTCATGCACGGATGACCCGAGTCGGGGATCTCTTGGAATACGGGCGTTCTAATTGGGTGTCACCCGAGGAGCTTGCGCTCTGTTTGGGATATGTGACGCCCAAAGTCTCAGGGCGCTTGCTCCAGGAGATTAGGGATACTATCTCCCCCGACTCGCGCACCTTCCTTCGCGGGGCTTTGCAGGCCAGAGTGCCACATGCACCTTTCAACACCCCTGCTCCGGCTGTTTGCATTGGGCACAAGCCCCATGTTTCCCCTCAGGCTCCTCCTGTCCCCAACCTCTCGAAGTTGAGGGACATACCCTCGGCATGCTTTTGCGGCATGCCGAGGAAGAGCTTATATTCTCTCGTGCTCCATACAGTGCACTTCCTTGCCCTCGTGACCCATCCCGATACCATCTGGAGGCGGGTCCTACCAGCTGACGAGGGCAAGAGGCCTCGGTGGAGGGAACTTTATTATGATTTAGTACCACGACCCACCGGGGACTTGAGTTGGAGAGTGCTCCATGGTGCACTGAGCACGGGAGAGTACTTAGCTAAATTCACGGACTCTCCCTCCACTTGTCCATTCTGTGGCAAGGGAGAGTCCGTGTATCATATTTATTTTAGTTGCGCCAGACTGCAGCCCCTCTTGTCACTCTTGAGGGGCCTCCTCCTGCAGTTCTGGCTGCATTTCTCCCCTCACATTTTTATTTTTGGGCGCCCAGTGTCCCGGGGCAATAAGGCCAGGGACCTCCTCGTCAACCTGCTCCTGGCATTAGCCAAATTGGCTATATATAAGTCCAGGAAGCAGTGTTTGATAGGGGGGGTTCCCTTGTCACCTGAGGCCATGTTCCGGGTGCTGGTGCGCTCCCGTATCCGGGCAGAGTACCACCTGGCTTTGTCCACTGGGGGAATGGATGAGTTTGTCTCCCAGTGGGCTGTAGATGGTGTGCTCTGCTCGGTATCCCACCATTCGGTTTCTTTTTCACTCAACCTCCTAATATGATTTTTATTTAGTTTACAGAACATGTTTTCTCATAATTTTAAAATACACTGTAAAAAAAAAAAAAAAAAAAACTGTGCCAAGTTCAACCAATCCAATCTAGTTGGGGTACCAGCAGTCCACATTTAAAAAAACAATAATTTTATTTTCTTAAGTCTAAGTTCATTTGCCTGACCGCCAATCTAAGTTAATTTGCCTGACCTCTAGCCAGTGTGTGTGTCAGGCTTAAAAGTACTGTGCCAAGTTCAACCAATCCAATCTACTTGGGGTACCGACAGTCCACATTTAAAAAAACAATAATTTTGTTTTCTTAAATCTAAGTTCATTTGCCTGACCGCCAATCAAAGTTCATTTGCCTGACCGCTAGCCAGTGTGTGTGTCAGGCTTACAAGTACTGTGCCAAGTTCAACCAATCCAATCTATCTGGGGAACCAGCAGTCTGCATTTAACAAAAAAAATGACAGACAGAGGCTGGACACCCCGCAGGGGCCGTCGTGGTCGTGGTGCTGTGATTCCCTTTGGTCCTATAAAAATGCGCAGTGTTCAGAGGCCAGTTACCCTGAACTTCAAAAGTTCAGAGGATGTAGTTGACTGGCTAACACAGGACACCCAATCTTCTACAGCTTCAGCTTGGAACATTGACTCACCATCATCCTCCAGCTTAGCTTCGGGCACCTCTCAAGTTACCACTCGCCCGCCTGCCGCCACCACCAACACTAGTACCACAGCCGATTCAATTGATCAGTCAGAAGAGTTATTTACACATCAGTTTGAAGAAATGAGTGATGCGCAACCATTATTGCCAGAGGATGTAGATAACAGGGATATGTCTCAGTCAGGCAGCATTACACACATGTACGTATGATGTGATGATGATGATGTACCCGCTGCTGCTTCCTTTGTTCAGTTGTCATATACAAGTGAGGCGGGTGATGATGATGACGATGCATCCGTGGATGTCACGTGGGTGCCCGCTAGAAGAGAAGAAGAACAGGGGGAAAGTTCAGATGGGGAGACAGAGAGGAGGAGGAGACGAGTTGGAAGCAGAGAGAGGTCATCGCAACGAACTACTGGCACAGACAGCATTCATGATCACCCAGGGTCAGCCAGACAGCACGCCAATCAACGCATGCTGTTGCCACCAACAGAATGCCGTCACCGCAGAGCTCAGCAGTGTGGCATTTTTTGTGTGTGTCTGCCTCTGACAACAGCTATGCCATTTGCAACCTGTGCCAAAAGAAACTGAGTCGTGGGAAGTCCAACACCCAAATAGGTACAACTGCTTTGCGAAGGCACATGATGTCACATCACACAGTGTTGGGGCAAGGGTCCATCTGACCACTGATATAAGGTCTGCAAAGCATGGTCAGGGCAGGTATATTACCTACACTGCGCATTGGGCAAACCTGATGATGCCTGCCAATCATGGAATGAGTGGCTCTGCAGAGGAGTTGGTGACACCGCCACTACTTGCAGGCAGGCCTGCTGCCACCTCCTCTACTCCTCCTACTCAATCCTCTTCCATTACTTCCTCAGCTGAGTCCTCTTCTGCTGCTATGTCTTGCTCCACATCAACGGCACCCCCCCAGCCCCCCAGATACTATTCCACATCCCGGATACGGCAGTGTCATGCCGTCTTGGGGTTGACTTGCCTGAAAGCAGAGAGTCACACCGGGCCAGCACTCCTGTCCGCCCTGAACGCACAGGTGGATCAATGGCTGACTCCGCACCAACTGGAGATTGGCAAAGTGGTTTGTGACAACGGAAGAAATTTGTTGGCGGCATTGAATTTGGGCAAGTTGACGCATGTGCCTTGCATGGCACATGTGTGTAATCTGATCGTACAACGCTTTGTCCATAAGTATCCAGGCTTACAGGATGTCCTGAAGCAGGCCAGAAAGGTGGCACCCCACGTTGGAATTCAACACTCCTAATGTTCGACCGCCTGCTCCAACAAGAAAAAGCCATTAACGAGTATTTGTATGAACGGGGTGGTAGGACAGCCTCTGCGGAGATGGGGATTTTTTTGCCACGTTACTGGACGCTCATGCGCAATGCCGGTAGGCTCTTGCGTCCTTTTGAGGAGGTGACAAACCTAGTCAGTTGCACCAAAGGCACCATCAGCGACATCATACCATTTGTTTTCTTTAACTGCAGATATAGACACACTGAGGACCGATGAACCCCTTGACTACTGGGTGTGCAGGCTTGACCTGTGGCATGAGCTATCCCAATTTGCCATAGAACTTCTGGCCTGCTCCTCTTCCAGTGTCCTGTCAGAAAGGACCGTCAGTGCAGCAGGAGGTATTGTCACTGAAAAGAGAAGTTGCCTAGGTCAAAAAAGTCTAGATTACCTCACCTTTATAAAGATGAGTGAGGGATGGATCCCGAACGGACTGACACTGGGCGATACATAAGACTAAAAAAGGGCTGATGAGATGAGCTGCCTTGAGCTAAAAATGGTCCACAAGCTGCAGTATTTTATCTTTGAATGCTGCATGACTTGCGTGACTTATCCGCCACCAACTAGGGTTTAGGACGCAATATTTTAGGGCAGTTTCTGCATGGGAAACAAACGTAAATTTTTCTGGTCGTTACTACAGCAGCGGCTGCAACAATACCTATTTTTTTTTTTTTTTTTCAGATTTCTCTGTTTAGCTTTATTAGATCAATCAATAAACATTCTTCAAAGTGGCATTTTCTACCAGTTCCACTATTAGAAAGGGTCTGACCAACAGTGAAAACATACAATATTTCTACATTCTTCACAACAGAAATTATTTTAACTCAACGTGGAGTTGGACTGTGATATTTTAAATGTTGTCATTGTGGGAATAGATGTGCGTTGAGAATTTCACCACTAATGATCCTGTTCTGACTGTGCAATGTGCTAAAGGTTACTACCTTCAAATACACAACTGAACTGCAGTTAGTTGTAAATGAAAAATAAAAGTGAAAAAAAATATGAATGCAGGTTTGCGTCTACAGGTTTAAAAGGAACATCACTGAGATAGCAGCAAAGGACCAGACAACCGAACCCAGATTCGATTAGTAGTTCTGTGTGCAACAATTTAGCCAGTCTAACCACATATTACTATAGGTTATTGATTCAGTAGTCCTAAAACAGATACATAGTGTAATAAACTTTTACAAGGGTTTATCTGTATTACAAACAGGAACCAGAAAAACTAAATAAAAAATACATGGTGCATGCAAATAAGATGTATGCAGACATATATGTTGTGTGTGAATGTATTTGGTCTTGGACAAAAGATTATTTAAAGGAAGCCAGAATGTGCTTTCTTGAAGATTATTACTTGACAAATGTAGATACATATCTACTATTCTTCAGCATGCTAAACTAACATGATACAGTGACTCAATGAAGAATTCAAAATGCATCAATTTCAAAATGATTTAAAATGCTCATAAAATTGTCTGATTTTTTTTTTTCTTCAAAGAATCAACAGCATAATTGCAATTAACCCACATCATATGCTTTAGTTTATTTTTTTGGTCCTTCGTATGAATGCCTTTTCAAAAGGGCATTAGCAAATAGAAAGACTGAACATAATCAAATAGGAAATGCATTAAACATGTTTTCAACTGTGGTTGATGTATAAACTTTGGATTGGGTGTATGGGATGTGGCATATTATTATTATTATTATCTTTATTTATATTGCGCCAACATATTCCGTAGCGCTGTATAGGGTTTGAGTACATAGCAGAAAACAAATTAAACACCTTGTAAAGAATAGAGGGCCCTGTTTTTGAGTATAAAATCAAATGTACATAGAGCTTGTTTCCAAGGCACTGACACAAGATTGAAAAATCGCAAACTTACAATCTAAGGCCCTCATTCTATTATCGGCTGTAAATCGGCCGCAAAGCTGCGATTCCTTGCGGGGCTCCCGTTACCTTGCAATTCAATTATACGGCGGCACAAGGATATCCCCTTACGGCCGGCCGTATATCTTGCAATCGGCCATAAGCTCAGAAATCTTTAAATGCAAAAATAAATTCAAGACAGCACTGCAAAGCTCTGGAAATGCTAGGGATCATAATGGGGGACATGAGGATTAATAGCAACCCCCTCTCAAGCTTGCACATCAGCCCAAATCCGAGATTACATTAACTGTTTATTTTCCGGCCGCAAAAGAGCGGAGAGTTTGGATTAGAAGAGGGTGGTCAACTGTATCGAAGGCAGCAGAGAGATCCAGGAGAATTAGAATAGAGTAGTGACCCTTTGATTTGGCGGTTAGCAAGTCATTAGTGACTTTTGTAAGGGCTGTTTCTGTAGAGTGTTGGGCCCGGAAACCAGATTGGAAGGGGTCAAGTAGGGAATTGGAGGAAATAAATTGAGTGAGGCGATTGAAGAACTGTAGTACCTTTCCTAAAGTGCAATACACGTCCTCCACTAGAAGTGATGTTTCTACTACCAGCACTGGATGATCTGCACAATCTGCTGTCTTTGTGCTCCAATATGAAAACCTTCCAATGGGGGGGACATAACAGGGAAGATACAAACAGAATTGATGCACATGGAATTAGTTACCACAGTTATACACAGAGCAATCATTTCTTCCGCTCCTGGGTACAGCGAGGACAAAACCATTTCCCTTTAGGTTTTGTGGTGAGATCCACACAAGCAAAATGAAACAATTCAATTGGGCAATCTGGGTTGTCACAGCCAATCATTTCTCCATAGGACACTTGGTGACACAGGCAGTATGTAGGCTCATTAGGATCCACTGGCATATCCAGGACATCTGACGGATGGACAGACAGTACTGCCTCTAAAAAGACCGGCCCTCCTTTTAGTTTCTTTTTCTTCACAGTGTCTTCTTCAGATACCCTGCGGCCCCGAGATCCTCACTTTTCTTTCTGACCACGATTCTTTTTTATTCCACGTCCTGTTGGGCTGTCAAACTCTGTTCCCTCAAGCTTATCCTGCAGGTCAGCTTCAAAACGAGCAAGATCTGCATCCAGCCTCCGGATGTGCTTATCCACCATCTCATAGATCTGCATGGCCTGCTGCACCTTATCATCACTGTATTCTTTGCACTTGCTGTAGTCATTCTGTATTCGCTGAAGGTGCTGCACTCTCTGCTCAGGTGAGAGGTCACGTACAGTGGCAATGTACTTAGCAGCTAACGTATATATTTCTTTCTTTTTATCTTCTGTTCTTTGATCCAAGTCACTCATAAGCTGAAAGTTTCTTTGAAGCTCACACGGCAGGTTTTCTATACTGTCCAGATAATGCTCCAGATACATCGCGGTGTGCTAACGTTTCCTCACTAGCTGCTCTCTGTCGATTTCCGGAGTCAACAACACCTAATAATTTTTATTTTTTTTTAAATATATTTTTATTAAGAATATCAAGTTAATACCATAATACACATGTTTCAACGATAAAACATAAATAATATAGGCAATGTCCTTGAAAAATGTACACATACAAATAAATAACCTTTTAACTTCAATTATCGTCTTTCTTTTTTCTCTTTTTTTCTTTTTTTTATGAGTTCAAATTACTTACATATAAAAATACAGGTTATTGAACTTGCAATCTAAAAACAAAGGAAAAAACATGCCTAGGGTAAAGGGAAGAGGAGGAAGGAAAAGTAGAATAAGAGAGGGACATGGAAAATCAGGATCCACACCCTGATTGTCCTAAGAGCTAGAAAACTCTGTAACTTTACCATCCATTCTTAAGGATCCAAGTGTCCCAGCATGAAGCCCATTTCTTGTATGATTGACTCAGGTCAGCTGAGATAACGCTCATATCATATATGAACTTAAGCTTATTAAAACCTCACTATATGCAGGTATTCCCGATTTCCAGGCTTTAGCTAATGTAACTCGAGTTGCTAAAAACACTTGGTGTGATAAAAGTTGAGCCTGGTTACTAAGGCCCTCTATAGGTAGACCTAAAAGAGCTTCTTCCAGTTTTTGGGGAATCCTGCATTCCCAGAGCTTCTCCAAGATATCATATGTCCCCAGCCAAATGTGAGCAATCTTGGGGCAATCCCACAGGACATGTTTAAGAGTACCTAAATCGGTACACCCCCTAAAACAATTACCTTCCAAAGAAGGACTGGAAAGCTTCAACCTAGCCGGTGTTAGGTACCACCTCAAAATAGTCTTGTGTGTGTTTTCCCTCAATATTATGTTCAATGAGGAGCCTGCTGCCTGTTTATGTATCTTATTCCATTGTGCATCGTTTAAGTCAATGGCCAGTTCCGACCCCCAAGATTGTTGATGGTGTAATTTAGGTAGTGTGGTCTGGTCTATTAGATAGTTATAAATAATAGAAATATTCCGTCTGCCAGAACAATACCTAATTTTTGATAAGTGCACGCATCCCGGGGAGTCAGCGATTGTCGGCATGTATCAGGTCTCTAATTCCGACAGTTATCAAAGTAACAGATGGAGCGATCAAAGGAACCAGTCTATAACTGATGAAATGAGCAATTCGCAGTTTCACTGTACCGGCTGTGTGTATTTAAACGTGCATGGCTTAATCTTTGAGGCAGGATCAACCAGTTAGCCCGACGAGGGGGTGCCCCCCCGGCCCTGTGATAGTAGGAGGACAAACCCGGCATCTTTTTCCATCACCCGGTTCCAAAATCCAGGCCTTATACACGCCCCCTGATAGGTGACGTAACAAGTATTAAACTGATGAGAGTAGTACTTACAAACACGCCACTCCTATCTGGTGGCACCTTTAATTGCACGTGCCGTGCCCCAAAATTGAAGTGATACGACCAACAAAGCATGTTTTTTCCATCTCCTGGTTCTAAAAATCCAGGCCTTATACTCGCCCCCTGATAGGTGACGTAACAAGTATTAAACTGATAAGAGTAGTACTTACAAACACGCCACTCCTATCAGGTGGCACCTGTGATTGCACGTGCCGTGCCCCAAAATTTAAGTGATACGACCAACAAAGCATCTTTATCCATCTCCCGGTTCTAAAAATCCAGGCCTTATACATGCCACCTGATAGGTGCTGTAACAGGTATTAAACTGATAAGAGTTGTACTTACAAACACGCCACTCCTGTGCAAATGGGGAGTTTGCGGTTGTGCAAATGGACTGTTTGCGGTTGTTTGCGGTGCGTTAAACGGGGAGTTTGGTCTGTCACTGTGAAGCGGGCCTAACCCTTACACTACCAGATCGATACAACATCATACCTGATGTTTTAAAGCACGTTATTCCAAACAATTTAGGAATGTTAGGTAATTTATGCCCTTTATGGCTTAAAACCAGACTCTGCATCAACTATGTAATTTTCCGTGGGAGTTTTGCCATGGATTCCCCTCTGGCATGCCACAGTGCAGGTGTTAGTCCTGTTGAAACAACTTTCCCATCACTATTGTGGGTCCCTGTGGATTTTAAAATCCGCCTGCCCATGGAAGTCTATGGCGGTTTGCCGGGTTCGCCGGTTTGCAAACATTTGGGGCGGTTCGCGAACCGAAAATTTTATGTTCGCGACATCACTAGTCAGAACACTTTATGATTTATAAGTATGGCAAATGACAATATCTTTAAGTAAAACATTATACACAAACATATCCAAAAAAAGTAAAGTTTCTTATAAACTTAATATTTTTTAAAGCCAATGATTCAATTTTAGAGATGATACTGGTACTATATTGCAACTATATAAACATGATTAAAAAAATATATGCAAATAGTGCATTAACATATACCCACAAATGGAACTATGTTCAAAATAAAGAAATACATAATGAAACACAGTAAAAATATGGGATCAAAACTAATATTCAGACTAAAAAACAAACTATAAAATATTCTATATTTTTTTCCAGAATTCCAATAATAATACATGTGAACAAGATACACATACCACCAACAAGATTCTGGAAAACAGAAGAAATTATAAAAATATTTTGGCTTATGAGTTAGAGTTAGACCCAGTAATAATATTACCAAATGGACCTTTGGAGGGTATAGAGTAAGATAGACAAAAAACAATTCTACAAATATTAACTGTGGCTAGAACTGTTATCGTGGCTCAATGGCTGTCAACACAAACACCAAATATTAATCAACTAGAAAAAAACATATCATTATTTCTTTACGTTTATGATCTGTATGTATAAAAAAGTAATAAAATATAGTTTAAAAAGTAAAAATAAAAAAGAATGAGAATGGGACCAGGTGCAAAATTTAAACCATCTTTTGAGCATTTACAGCCTAATAAATATAGGAAGTTTACAAAGACATGACATATACTGTGTGAACAAAATGCACACATTCACCATACACAGTTATATGAATATGTTATTTTTTTTATATCTGCAAATTATCAATGTGACAAAGATTTTGTTCCCCAAACCAAGCACTGTAAAAATATTATTTACTACAATACTTTGGCATTTTTGTAGAAGCCTGCAAAAATGTGTTTGCATTGTCATGCAAATGCATTGGCTTATTACATTAAAAAAAAATTGCTTATACAGTATACTTCCCAGGTCAAGAATAACAAATGTGTGCATGTTTAAACCTTTTCAAGTTAACTTGTTACACAGTCTTTGGTCATGTAGAAATTCCAAAAATGTATATCACAACCCACTACTTGGTTGGACTGGAAAGGGTCACTAGGCCGATTGTACCCAGCAGGTTGGAGGTCCATTTGTATTCCCACTAAGAGAATATGAACCACAGAGGTACTGGTTGTAACTTGTATAGCGGTTACTAGAGCAGTTGCAGGAGTCTAAAAAAAGATACAAATTGTAACTTGGATCATGGGTTACAGGACAAGTTACAGGACAAGAGCATAATAGGCAGCAAGGATAATTACTAACAAATAAAAAATAGTTTTTCCCTCAGAATGAAAGACAAACCTTGTTTAAGTGAATTCCAAATAGAGCACACCTTCATGCACACACAACACATATTTGAAATGTACATTATCCAATCCTCTTACATAGTTACATAGTTACATAGTAATTAAGGTTGAAAAAAGACTTTCAGTCCATCAAGTTCAACCTGTTAAGATCTCCTCTGATCTGCAATATGTGGATTAGTTATTATTTAATTCATTGTTAAATAATAATTAATAGTATAGTATTGGAGCATGAGTAAAGAGTTAGTCCATTAAGTTCAACCTTTTTAGATCTCTTTTTATTGATCATTTTAATATGTGGACTATTTATTATTAATTTTTAATTGATCCAGAGGAAGGCAAACAGAAAAAAAAAAACATTTAAACTTTGCCAATTGTCTCATAAGGGGAAAAAAAGCAAAATTCCTTCCTGACCCCAGAAATTGGCGATCAAATTTCTCCCTGGATCAATATTCCTTCGCTAGTTATCTATGATAGCCTTTAATGCCCTCTTTATTCAAAAATATATCTAACCCCTTTTTGAAGTTGTCTATCGAATTCGCTGTTACCACCTCCTTTGGTAGAGAATTCCACAGTTTAACCACCCTAACTGTGAAGAACCCTTTTCTTTGTTTATATTGACCCTGGATATTTAAATAAGGTAATCATAGCCCCTCGTAGATGCCTTTTTTCTAGCAAAAATAAGTTTAATTTGGTGAGTATTTATTCATAACTTAGCCCCTCCATTGCCCTTATTAGTTTTGTAGCCCTTCTCTGTACTTTTTCAAGCTCTAAAATGTCCTTTTTATGAAGTGGTGCCCAAAATTGTACTCCATATTCCAAATCAGGGTGTACTAGGGATTTGTATAGTGGCAGAATTATATTTGCTTCTATACCCTTCTTAATACATGCTAATATTTTACTTGCCTTTGCAGCTGCTGCTTGGCATTGAGCACTGCTACTTAGATGGTTGTCCACTAGTACCCCCAAATCCCTTTCAATATCTGATACCCCTAGATTTGCTCCATTAAGATTATAAATTGCATGGCTATTTTTCCTTCCCAAATGCATAACCTTGCATTTATTTGTATTACATCTGTATCACACTGTATCAAATGCCTTTGAAAAATCTAAAAAGACTAAATCTACTGAGTTGCCCTGATCCAGGTTCCTACTAACCTCCTCATAGAAACTAATTAGATTGGTCTAACACGACCTATCCTTCATAAATCCGTGTTGACTGCTACCTATGATCTTGTTCAAATAGACATATTATTGTATTCTGTCCCTTATTAACCCTTCTAAAAGCTTCTCAACTACAGATGTGAGGCTCACTGGTCTATAATTCCACGGATTTGCTCTTGATCCCTTCCTAAATATAGGTATCACCTCTGCTATTCTCCAGTCATCCGGTAGAGACCCTGGAGTGAGTGAGTCTTGAAAGATTAGATATAATGGTTTGGATATTACAGAACCCAGCTCCCTCAGTACCCTTGGATGTATTCCATCATGACCTGGGGCTTTATTAACATTTATTTTCTCCAATCTCCTTTGGATTTCTTCCTGCGTTATTATTTAATTATTATTGTTATTAATAATTATTTAGTGATGGTAGTGTATTCCCATTATGTTGTGGTGTCCCAACTACTGGTACCTCCCTTGTGTATATCGACGAAAATAACCTATTTAGCTCATCTGCCTTTTTCTGGTCACTAATTATCAGATGGCCTGTTTCACATTGTAATGTTCCTTCCTCGCCTTCTTCCCATTAATATATTTAAAAAATATTTTAGGGTTAAGTCTTACTTTGCATTGCAACTGACTTCTCATTTTCTATTTTAGCCAGTCTAATAGCCCTTTTGCAAGCCTTGTTGAGCCTTATAGTCACATAAAGCTGCCTCTGTTCCCTCCTCCTTGTATCATTTAAATGCATGTTTCTTTTTTCTCTTATACTCTTTGTTTTCAGCAAACAACATCAATCATTTCCTACCCCCTGGTTGATCTAACCCACATGGGAATGATTCATGGGTCTAGGTTAGGATCTCTAGGCTAGGTGGTATTCCTTGTCTGTTTATTATTACAACCTTTTACAACTCTAGCACCCTCATAAAATTTGGGTTACATGTTAAAACGTAGCCCGTATTGTAAAAAGTAGGACTTGCGGCTATTAAATTAGCCTAGTAAACCGACCCGCCAACGACTTGCGGGTTAAAGCACAGGACGGACGAAAAATGCCTACGGGATGTGAACGTGGAACTTTGCAGCCCGCAAATCATTTGAGATGTCAAGCTCTTAAATGCTACAAATACAATCATGCTATTAAATTGCAACAAAGTCACCAGCGAGCTAGCCTGTAGCACGCAAATGGAGCCCAAAGACCTACGAGTGCTGGGAGGACTTGTAAAGACTTGAACAGCCCTTACATATGCTGCTGGAGCAGCAAAAGAGAGCCCCACTCTGGCCCCCAAACCTCCCTTCAAGCCCCTAAACCTCCCCTGCTTCTCAAACAAATCCCCATGATGCAGGTGTCCCTATTGGGTGCCCGCAGGCTCCCAATATTACCCCTCCAGCTGTGTCCAGCGATGCCCTGGTCTTCAGTCTTCTGTCTTAGGAAAGGCCCCTCCAAAAAAGTCCAGATGTCCTGTCACACCTAAAAAAGAGAAACATTACAGTCAATACACAAATACTGACAACCTGTAATAAAATAAAGGGTTAATAGTCTACTTACATAGCCAAAATGCCCCTCCAGCCATGTCCAGTGATGCCCTATCCCCTGGCCCAGACACAAGCCCTCCAAAAAAATCCAGACGTTGTAAAAAAAAAAAACAACTAGTATAACAGATCTCCTCTCCTGAGGAGCACCCAGACGCAAATGGAGGTTCCTGCGCATGCTCCGATATGAAAAAAAATGTGCCTTCTTATTGGCTGAAATTGCTGTCAAATTGCTGTCACCCCTGTATCTCATTCTGATTGGCTGATGTAACTGTGACTCATATTTAATCCAATCAGAAGACACTATTGCTTTCAGCCAATCAGAATGGGATACATCCCTGTGGGGTGTATCCCATTCTGATTGGCTCCAAGCATATGCGCTTTCTGATTGGCTGATGTAACTGTCAATCAAATTTCAGCCAATCAGAAGGTGCAGATGCTTGGAGCCAATCAGAACGGGATACACCCCTTGGGATGAGCTCCGTTAGTAGTGGAGGACCCTCATGACACTTATAGTGTTAATATATGGGTTAATAGTGTCCTATAGGGTACTATATAGACCCCTTTTGGACTGATGGGGGTAATTATAGTCTCATGAGGGTCTATATAGAACCCATGAGTGATGGGGTTACTTTTAGGTTCCGTGGGTGTACTTATAGTACCACTGTGGGAGGTGTTAATTTATTTTTAGCCCAGGTCTTTTAAGGACCCTTAAGGTCCTTTCAGGATCCGCAATGGGGCAATTTTTAATTTTAAATGCAGCGGAGGTCCAAATGGGGACCGCCAGCTTAGGAGGGTGTTATTGTTAGGTGCAAGGGTGGTACCTGGAGTACCCCCCACATCAGGGGTTCACTGTTTAAATGCCATGGGTCAACTATTTGAATTTACATGCAGTGGGGGTCCTGTAAGGGTTTATGTAGGGACACTGCGTGGGTCCAGATGGGAACCCCCAGCATAGGAAGGGTTAATTTTAGGTGCAAGGGTGGTACCTGGAGTACCCCCCACGTCAGGGGTTCACTGTTTAAATGCCATGGCGGTCCCGATCGGGACCCCAGCAGCAAGGGGTAATGTCAGGAGCTTGCAGGGGTTCCCGCAGGCCTTCCTCAGCCATGCTGGCGATCTCCTTTACCATTGGCTGCGTCTAAACTCGTAACTATGGGTTTGACTAATTGATGTTTACGGCCAACGTGTGACAGACTGGTTTACGATTTAGCGTCTCCCACTCGTAGCTTGCAGCCCATTCTAATTTAATAGCAATGTAACTAGGCCAAATTTAAAGCACATGGCCATTACAGGCTTCACGTCGGGGTTACTTGCTTGGAATTTATTAGGGCTGTAGGGGGAGTAAATAGTCAGCTCAAACTGAGAAGCCTGGAGGTCTAGTGTCTAGATTAAGATATGATCCTTTTGGGAAACCTGGGGGTTAAAAGTTTACTTATTTCCCATATGTTCTACTAACCGGGGTCAGGGAACCCCTGTTTGTGAAGACAAGTGTTCAAATTGCTATTTGATATTTTAGTTCATGCTCACAAGTTCCCTATTGAAATCTATGGAGCCACCATTAGCTGTGACCGCTAGTTCGACCCCAGCTTGTGCCTAGCCCAACAGGCGGATTGGGAATAAACTGCATAGGATAATTTTAGTACCAAAACACATTCCTCACTCACAATGAAGCACAGTTAGAACCTAGTAGGTCCTGATAATCTAATGGTTTGGACTCTCGGGTCCTGGTAGTACCTGAACAAGGCCAGTAGGCAACATTTCATCACATTTATTTACATCAATCATATTTCAAACAATAAACCATCAGTTACTGAAAATAGACACTATTAAACCTAGGAACCACTTGTTCAAATGACTCCTGTTCGATCCATATGCATATTAATATTAATTCTACCTAATAAGTTAATCATGTTCAAGCTAACAATATCAGCTGACAATATGATCAACAAAAACTAACAACAGGGTCTATTGTTCACTGAATGATTAGGGGTTCACAGTATCTCACTAAATGGTGTGACTACTAAAAGTGTTAACACACATCACAAATTAAAAAAGTGTTAATACAAATATAAATTATTATATGTAACCCATTCTGAGCTACAGATTTCATGCAGACGAATGCTTAGAAGTTTCCGCACAAATGTGATGAATTATACATGTGATGATATCCTAGAGCGCACACAGAATCTTTAAATTTAAGATCTGACTTATCACAAGCAAAGCATTCATCAAAAACCATGAAACAATCACAGATCAACGCTTTTTGTGCAAATAGAATGAAATGCCAGATGTATTGTTAGCAATATCATAATAGCTTAGTCATTTTATTATTATCTGCATGAATGTGCAATATCAATACAAATAAAATGGAATGCAATGTAATACAGAGCTGATTGGAAAAAAATCTCTCATAAAAATACTGTTCTAATAGCTAAAACATATGGCCGAGAGTAATTTTCAGAATTTGTTTAATAATATAATTTACAGTTTAATTTAAAATGTAATGTCTCAAACTAAGCATTCTTTCAATTGTGTTTACAAGCAGTTTACATAAATTATTTTTCAATGAACAAGGATTAAAAACTAATCCAAAGCATTAACTGAAAGCTTCAGTTCACACTTTGCTTTCTAACTTGGTATTAAGTTTAATTTACAGAGTTGATTAGAATTATGTTTAATTTAAATGGTGCCATGTGATTTCTATGTTCAGCCTAACTTAAAAATGTTTTTGCTTTGTCTTTGTATTTTATATTCTGAGATATTTGGAAAGCTTAATGAAAAATTCAAAAAATATATTCCTGAATATTTTTTTTTGATTTTTATAGGTACCTAAACAAAAACAAAAAAGGTTATTTTGGTTCATTCACAATTTTAATACTCTTTTGTCCTGTATTTTACAATTGAACAGTAATATTTATTATAGCTAATGTGTTCCCTGGTGATCCAGTGGTTAGGATTCCGCGCATCCACCACTGCAACCTGGGTTTGATTCCAGTCAGGGAACCAAGACGTCACACCACCCTAAAGCCATGCAGGTTTGGGTCTGATCGGTACTTGGATGGGAGACCACCTAGAAATACCAGGAGCTCTATGCTGTGGCCCACTGGAGAAGGAACTAGCAACCCACTCAGTATCTCTGCCATGAAAACTGAGTGGATCAGCATGACCATGGAAAATAAGAAGTGACTGGTGTTTTATGGTTCACGAGGTCACAGAGAGTCAGAAATTACTAAACAATGCAAAACAAAATTACTATAGGTAGTAATGAATGCTGATTAAAGGAACGTTGTGATCACATATTTAAAATGTACATTTGCTAATATAATAACCATATGCTCTAATATATTATCTTCTATATACATTTACGCTGCTGTAATATCTACCATTATGCTTTCAGTTGATCAGTTGATTCAGTTATCGGTTATAGAATAATGATTTTAAAGAAAGTTTCTATTTGCAGAATATGTTTTTTGTTTTTTTTCCGTAGCAGTACTGAAAAGCTGATCCATATACGAGGACATACCCTGCCAAGAAAGTAGCAGAAAGCATCAATAGAGAAAACAAAACGGAGTATGGCAGTCAAAATTTGTATAAAATATAAAGGTACAAAGCCTGTTTTTACTTTTTTCCCATGTTCTAGATTTACTTTGTTCATAATCAAGTTTAATTATTCAAAGACAATAACATTTTAACCATAGTGGACCTTTAAAAAACAGACAGTAGATAGTGAAAGAGGAAGAGACTGGAAATCAATTCCTACATGCACATTATAACAAAGCTTCACTTAGAATAAGAAATGCACATTTCTTGGTATTTAGTGCTGAGTATGTCCTTTTTCTTCACAGTGGGCTAATTTGTACTTTTGATGTGTTTGTGCATGGCTTGGCACTCAGCTAGCAAAGGATGATTGTCCCCTGGAGGTCTGTCTACTTTCATCTTATCATGTTATATAACGATGGACATATATTGAAGAGGTCTTTTTCTTCCCTAAACTTCCACACAAATATATACATTTACATGCACATGTTGCCTTTTATTCATTAAAGCAGAATATCAATTATCAAGTTTGTAAATTGATGTCAGTTCCAGTAACACCCCAGCAGATGTGCTATGGATGTGATGCTTGTTGCCAAAATGGTTATGTACACCAATTATCATGGATTAATGGGCTAAACAGCCAAACAATAGATTTGTTTTCCACTGTCAATATCTATGGAAAGCGATAGTCTATTGAAGGACCACTGTATATAACCACACATATATAAAAATTATCTTTTGAAGAACTACACTTGGAAGTTGATTTTAGATTGTAAAAATTACAGCCTCTGACTTATTCCATTTCACATGCCATTATACTGCACCTCTGACTTAGTTTTTCTGTTTATGCAAATTACCCTTAGGGTTTAGTCTCTCTAAGGGTAATAGGGGACTCCAGACGTGGACCCCTTGCTCACTGTGCCTTAGGGAGGTCAGCTGCACCTCACTGACGAGGCCCATAAAGGCCAAAACGCGTCTGGGGTTTGCTGTTTCTCCTGTTCAGAGTAGAATTGCCTGGTATTTCTAGGCTGGGTCACTCTAGCGAGTGGGACCAGACTGATATACTACAGGATTTTTCTCCCTGTGAAGGGCACAAGTGAGCAAAAAGAGATTGCTTTTATAGTGGCGGGACCAGACTGATATATTACAGGATATTTCTCCCTGTGAAGAGTACAAGTGAGCTAAAAGAGGTTGCTCTCAGAGTGGCGTATCATGGTCATAGAACTCACCTATTAAGGTTGATTCGTTCTCTGATGAGCACCTCTGACTTAGTTTTTCTGGTTATGCAAATTACCCTTAGGGTTTAATCTCCCTAAGGGTAATAGGGGACTCCAGACGTGGACCCCTTGCTCACTGTGCCTTAGGGAGTTCAGCTGCACCTCACTGACGAGACCCAGAAAGACAGAAACGCACCTGGGGTTTGCTGTTTATCCTGTTCAGGGTAGAGTTGCCTGGTATTTCAGGGCTTTGTCACTCTTTTGAGTGAGACCAGACTGATATACTACAGGATATTTCTCCCTGTGAAGGACACAAGTAAGCTAAAAGCGGTTGCTCTCAGAGTGACGTTTGATGGCCATAGAACTCACCTTTTAAGGTTGGTTCATTCTCTGATGAGCACCTCTGACTTAGTTTTTCTGTTTATGCAAATTACCCTTAGGTTTAGTCTCCCTAAGGGTTATAGGGGACTCCAGACGTGGACCCCTTGCTCACTGTGCTTTAGGGAGTTTAGCTGCACCTCACTGACGAGGCCCATAAAGGCCAAAACGCGTCTGGTGTTTGCTGTTTCTCCTGTTCAGGGTAGAATTGCCTGGTATTTCGGGGCTTTGTCACTCTTTTGAGTGGGACCAGACTGATATACTACAGGATATTTCTCCCTGTGAAGGACACAAGTGAGCTAAAAGCGGTTGCTCTCAGTGATGTTTCATGGCCATAGAACTCACCTATTAAGGTTGGTTCGTTCTCTGATGAGCACCTCTGACTTAGTTTTTCCAACTATGTGGTTACCATAAGTCACGTGATCAAACAAAGTCTTTTTTCTTATCCAATATTAAATATGTATAAAAGCAAAAAATGAAAGCCTCTTTCCCTGATTGTCCCTCCCTCAACCTTATCAGCTGTCCCAGTTTCTTCCTAGAAACTTCTTCAGCTGACTATGACGTTCATTTATCTCGCCCTCCTCTGTCCCTAAAGTCTGTCCCTCCTCAGTTTCGTTTCTACTCTGAAACAGAAACAAAATAAATATTAATACGCACAAAATCATTAAGATATTCTATTTTGCCAACTATGTGGTTTCCATAAGTCACATGCTAAAACAAAGTTTTTTTTCTTATCCAATAATAAATATGTATAAAAGCAAAAAATGTAAAGCCTCTTTCCCTGATTGTCCCTCCCTCAACCTTATCAGCTGTCCCTGTTTCTTCAAAGAAACTTCTTCAGCTGACTACGACGTTCCTTCATCTCGCCCTCCTCTGTCCCTAAAGTTTGTCCCTCCTCAGTGGCATTTCTACTCTGAAACAGAAACCAAATAAATATTACTCTGCACAAATCATTAAGATATTCTATTTTGCCAACTATGTGGTTTCCATAAGTCACATGCTAAAGCAAAGTCTTTTTTCTTATCCAATAATAAATATGTATATATGTTTGCTAGGATAAAACCCAAACAGTCATGTGTTGAAAGCTCTTCTTTTTTCAAAAAGAACAAGTTTCTAAATTTCCATAAGGATATTTTAACTGTATTTAAAAACTGCCAAGCTACTTTAGGTTTTCTATTTTGCATATTTAAACCTTGTCCATATAACATCATATTAAAATGTACCGCTTTAGCATAGGCACAGTTCCATAACAAATGAGGTATATATAGTTTCTGTACATCCACAAAGGACACTCGAACAAATCTCAGATCCTACCAATCTACGTCTGTACTGAATAACACTTGTTGGAACACAACTATGTATAGCAGACCAGGTAAAATCCTGCTGAGGATGAGTGAGGCATTTGTCAGACACTTTCCTCCAAATGGCAGTGCACACCATTTCAGTAAACCTTTCTATATGCAAAACAGGTACTTTATCAATTACATAGGCAGTTAGTTCTCTCAGATTTTTTTAAATGTTAAAAGAAACTGAACTTAAATCATACCGTTCAATAACTTTTCCTAAGAATCTGTAATATTTTGGTAAAGGTAATGTGTAACGGAACCCATCACTGTTTTACCCTGTTTTATGGTTATTTAATTCTTGGTTAAAATATGATCCTACTGTTATATTATATGTATGTTGGTTTATGCTCTGCAGAATATTAGCCCAGACTATTGCAGGCCTTGGCTAATAGATAATCCTGTTACAGATTAGGAAGTCTATTCATTCTCAGACATTAGAACAAGGACGGATTATCTAATCATTGTCTGATTGTATCAAAGTTGCCAGGCAGCCTAGGGGAGGTGTGACCCACCTATTGTTCTCTCTATGTGTATTGTGTGGCCAACTATGGGGGATGTGGATTGCCTGTGGGAAGAGATGTGTATAAATATTTCTGCACATAACAAAAAAAAAAGTCAGTATTCATTTGACTCCCAAATTGTGTGTCGTCCAATATGGGAGGTCGGGAATGGTGAAACTGTAGTGCCTCTTGGGTATTTTACCGTATACCAGCGGAGATAGTGGACTGCGTGTTCCAGCTCCGTTACATAATGCATAGAGAACTTGCAATGACATTTTTACCCATCCATAAGTTGCAAAAAACATTCCTGTTAAATAATGAATCTGAGGCATTTTTACTTGTTTTCTCTGTGGCTTTAACAATATAAGGGAAGACCTTTAAACGTATAAAAACATCCAAATCAGGAAAAACTTTACCACCCAGATATTTCGTGTGACAGACCTTTTCTCTACTTAGTTTCTCCCTCTTTGAATTCCATTAAAACGTAAAAAGCGGCTTTTTAAAACGTTTCAACCAAAAAATGTTGGGGGGAAATAGAGTTATAGAACAAGATAATGGGTAATAAAACAGATTTAACAATTAAAACTTTTCCCTCTAATGATAAGTCACGCAATTTCCAGAAATTATTTTTTTCCAAATTGTTGTTAATAAAATCTCATAATAGCTTGAAATGTCAATTTTTGATCAAACCACACACCTAAAATGTTAACTTTGTCTTTCACCACCAGAATATTTGTTGGCAAGTCCATGTATGCTATGATTTAAAGATGTTGCCCTTTTTAACTGGGTATAAAAGTTTATTGCTCCGAATCTTATTTAAAAGGGGTTTAGGTGCACAGATAAAAAGAATCGGGGACAATGGGTACCCTTGTCTCACTCCTGATTGAATTAAAATATCCTCACTGCTAAAACCATTAGTTTGAATTTGGCTCCTGCTGTCTCTATAAAATTATTTAATGACTTTTATGGAAATTAATTTTCTCTAAAACCGAGAACAGGTAAAAATGAGACACTGAATCAATTGCTTTCTCGTAGTCTAGGCTAAGCAGGACCACCAATTGTTTTCTTAAAATTACATGTAAAAGACTATCTCTAATTAAAAACAACTCATCTCAAATGCTTGGCGTGTCGGTAAATAAATTAGAATAAAAATGGCTTGCAAGTTTTAACATACCCTGCGTAGAGGTCTCTCGTAACCCACCTTCCACTAAAAAGTGCATATTCATTTTTTTATTAAAAGTCTTTTTAAAAAAATACCTTGAGCAAGTCTCATTTTTTTTTTTATCTCTCGCTTAGGAATGAAAAAATTATAGTTTTTCCAATGTCCTCCATTTTTTTCTTAATTTCTGTTTTTATAACAGTAATTTCTCCCTGCACCATTAAACCCTGAGGGTCTATTAACGGCCGTAGGAGATGCGTGGCCGCAAGGACCGGCCGCAGGCTATTTGCCTATTCTATTCCCTTGCGGCCGAGGGCTCTGGCAGTCTTACGGCCAGGGCCCTGTTATCCCTTGCGGCCACACGCGCAGCAGGAAAGCCTTTGATCTTACATGGCCGCAAGAGTTTCGGCCGCAAGAAAGCCCCGGTTGCTATTCAATTGCTATGTAAACACTCTCGTCATGGCCGTAATTATCTAAAACCGAGCCGCAGCTTACTTGCACCAAAAAGGTCCCGCTAGCACCCAATTAAGCACATAATAAAGCCATCCTGCACTTTGATGAGACGATAAAGTGATTGGAGGTGTTAGCATTCATAGCACAACATTCCCCTACACTCAAATCTGAAAATCATTTTTAGTTAAATTCATGTCAAATGTCTGTGGACAAAGTCCCAAGGGCTTGGAGCACCCTAAGACCCGCAAAGGCTGTGGGATTAGCCTCCGTCAAGTGCGTAAATGGGTAAAATAGACCCACGGGTCGTAAAGGGCTTACTTACAAGTCGTAGTATAGAAAAGCCATCCTGTACTTTTATTAAAAGTGAAAGTGATGTTTGGTTTTAGAATTAATAGCTCAACATTCCCCTACTCTCAAATCCGCAAATAAAGATATTTAACTTCATGTTCAATCTTCGTTTTTTATCTATCATGCAAGCCCGCACGGGTTTGAATAACGAGCTACGGGCTTGGAAGGCAATCATCCGCCAAACTCGTACGTGCTTCACCAAGAAGCTACGGTCGTGAGTTACGGCCAGAAGTCTCAAGCCCGTAATCATGGTTTTCCTGGTTTTCCACCTGAAATCAATTAACCAATAGGAAGACGACAATCAAGGCCGCAAATAGTTTAAAAGTGCGGGAAATTCGTAAATCTGTGACTGTGTTGTATGCTGTGCAAGTGGACACACAGGTCTTGGAGTTGGAGGGTTTTGAGAGAGAGCAAGAGCAAGAGAAAGAGTGAGGAGAGGAGGAGAGATGGAGGGAGAGAGAGAAGGCAGTGAAGGGAGATGCCAGGGAGAGCAGGGCCCCCAGCCACAGGCTCGCCAGCAAGCTGATGCTGCTGCTACTGCTAGAAAAAGGACAGCCAACTTCAATCAAGAGGAGATCGAGACTATCATAAGAGGAGTTCAAGCCCACCACTCCATCTTAACCGGTGGGAGCGAGGTGAGGCCCAGGCAGAGGACAGACGCCTGGAGGGCAATCACGGCTGAGGTCTCTTCACTGGGGTATGCAAACCGGACCTGGCAGTCTGTCCAGCACCGGTACCAGGACTGCAGCATTGATGTCAAAAAGAAAATGGCGAACGAGGCCAATGTGGCACGTGGAACCGGTGGTGGGCCTCCAGAAATCTTTACATACCACGGTTGGGAGGCCACAGTGCGAGATATGATCCAGCCAGCGGCAGTCGTGGGTATCCTTGGCCTGGTGGACTTGGGTGGGTCAGAAAGCCTGCAATGTGAGTACCATGTACACCTTAACAACCTCATATGTACGCACATGTACCCCACATAGATAGATAACTGACGTTGAATTGTACTGTAAGATATCTGGTTGTGACTACAGATATATGAGGCAGCAAAAATCATGTAAATCCAGTTTAAAGAAATATACTTGTCAGAATTGTTAGCAATGAAATATATGTCCAATACCTCCTCCCACAACTGATTATGATACCGTTTTGCAAATCTATTGATGTTACTGTTATGTTTGCTGTTGGTTCAGAGTGCATATAAAGCATACATGACAACTCCATTGCAATTGTTTGTTTATTGTCAGGAGTTCCCCTGTCACACTCTACTCCATGTTAAACTGGCCCATTCATAGCTGTTTGGCTTAACACTCCTACTGCTTAGAACCCATGTACATCTTGAAACTAGGTATAGCGGATGTATCCTGTTTTATGTGGGCATTTCAGTATGTGCTGGAAGAGTGCCGCCGCCGACTCTAGGGATGTGGCTGCGCTTGCGTCCCCATGTAGCCGTCAAAAATAGTTGGTACACCCAAAGCCCCTAACCCTCTAACCCTAACCCCCTAAACCCCACTTTCTAACTTCAACCCATACCCCCTAACTGTAGCCAGAACCCGAAACACATAACCACTTACCCGGCCTGCTGCGCTGGTGTAGCTAGAGTCGGTGGTGGTGCACTTCCAGAGATGCGCACATACAACAGAATAGGTCCGGTATAGCTGGTACATCCCCATGAGACTACATGTATGGATGTGCACACTGCAGCATATGCGGATACAGACTCTGATGGACTGGAGGTTTGTGTCGTGTACCAGCCTAATCTGGACCATGTTACATTTACATGTTAACTCACATTGCTGAGGATTGGTCACAGATTGGTCTGTCTCACACACTGGCCAACAGATTCAGATGAGCATGTGTCCTAATTAACTGCAGTTGGCACACCGCACCAGCATTACATATAGTCATATGAGCCATGGGCCCTTTCCTGTTATCTGACCGTGACTGCTGGTAGCAGCAGTGAGCAGCCTCTACATGTCACAGAATTTTCCTGGAGATTATATAATCATGCAGATTTAGTGGGTTATGGTGGTGTTAAGGTAAGGGTTTCGAATTAGGGTGAGGGCTAGTGCTTTTGGGCTTGTGTGTAAGGTGAAAATGATGTATATAACAGCGGCAGCGACATCTATCAGCCCCTTGGTCCAACTGCTGCTGCCAGCAGTCGCTGTCACATAACAGGAAAGATCCCAGCCAGGATCTACAATACTAATAATGCAGATCAATTTTTATTTGCGTCAAACATTCACAGCCAATTACAAGTCACTATGATCTCAGAGATATGGAAACACACATCAATCAATTTTCAGAACAATAATACTCAAATACAAATCTTGTCTCATTTCAGTACCAGCCTGGCGTACCCTGCCTCCTCAGGGACCTGAAATATCGGGCCCTGCACCATGCCAAGATGCAGGACCACCTGCAGCAGGACCACCTGCAGCAGGACATATTGCGGAAAGTCCACCTGGGCCCTCCACAAGATGCCAGCCATTGGCTCCAGCAATGGCCCCTCCAGCCAGGATGATAATGGCGCCGCCTTGGTCCCACTCAATGTGGGCTGGCCAAATGTGGGTACAGCCAATGTGGTCCCATCCCAGTTGGGCCCAGGGTATGGAGCCACAGGTAATGGTGCCCTGGAGCATGGGCCCCCGGCAGGGCATATTGCTCCAACAGGCCCCGGAGGCCACTCCAGCCCCACAGGCCCCGCAGGCCACTCTGGCCTCACAGGCCCCGCTGGCCACTCCGGCCCCACAAGCCCCGCGTGCCACTCCGGCCCCACAGGCCCAGCTGGCCACTCCGGCCCCACAGGCCCCGCTGGCCACTCCGGCCCCACAAGCCCCGCAGGCCACTCCGGCCCCACAGGCCCCGCAGGCCTCTCCGGACCGGCAGGCCCCGCAGGCCACTCCAGACCGGCAGGCCACTCCGGCCCGGCAGGACACTCCGGCCCGGCAGGACACTCCGCTCAGCCGTTCCTCCACCCAGAGGACGCAATGGTCTGGGTCCGCGCAATGTAGTCAGGCACTGTCAGCGGCACAGTGCCCTGATTTCCTCGCTCATCTCCAGCATGAGCGGAAGCAAAATCAAGAATTCATGCTGGAGATGAGACAGCATAATGAGCGGGTGTTTCAGGAGTTGAGGAGGCATCACCAGGTCATGGAGATGGGACAGCATAATGAGCGGATGTTTCAGGAGTTAAGGAGGCATCACCAGGTCATGGAGGAATATGCTGGAAGGGCCGAAATGGCCCGAGAAGTCCATCCACTTGAACAGGCTACCTCCTCAACCTCCTAGACCTTGCCCCCAGCATCCAGGGCAGAAGAGCCGCCAACCCATCCAAGACGTCATGGCCGGCCTAGGACAAAGGTTGGCAAAGGCCAGGAGGCTCAAGACCAACACAAGCGAAAGCGTAAATAGGTAAGAACATGTTCATGTTGCATATAGAAGTAATTGATGTCCAAGATCTATTGACATTGAGGTGTTGCAGTCAATGCATATATTGTTCTAATTGTTGTCTTGTTCTTATCTCTTTAGGTTCAAATCGACACACGGAGTGGTTGACTCACTTTTTCATTTTTTTTGTTATATAATTTGCACACATAATAAATCTTATGTATTTCTCACATTATCATTGTTTGTTTTCGTTTGTACTGTACCATGACTGTTAAACACCAGATGAATGCTACAAAACAACGTTATTGTATTAGTACATACATCTTCCTTCAATATACCAGCCCTGTGTTAATGTAGGGTTGGGGTAACAGCCACTAGTGCAGCTGAGGGTGGATGTAATATTCCTGAGTTTGATTCCAGTAACGGCGATGCATGATATTCGTGTTTCTGACACATGGAGATATTCATTGAGGGTAAATATCAAAAGTGAGTACACCCCTAAGTGAAAGTGTAAATATTTTCATGCACTGACTTAACCCTTATGGGGATGGAGTTCACCAGAGCTTCACAGGTTGCCACTGGAGTCCTCTTCCACTCCTTCATGATGATACCATGGAGCTGGTGGATTTTAGAGACCTTGCACTCCCCACCCTCCATTTGAGGATGCCCCCGAAGATGCTCAATAGGGTTTAGGTCTGGTGACCTACTTGGCCAGTCCATCAACTTTTTACCTTCAGCTTCTTTAGCCAGGTAGTAGTCGGCTTGGAGGTGTGTTTGGGGTCGTTATCATGTTGGAATACTGGCATGCGGCCCAGTCTCCGAAGGGAGGGATCATGCTCTGCTTCAGTATGTCACAGTACATGTTGGCATTCATGGGTTCCCTCAAAGAACTATAGCTCCTCAGTGCTGGCGGCATGCATGCAGGCCCCGACCAAACATATATGCATGTCTATATATGTTTTATATAATATGTTGTGTTGATTTCCCCTATATGCATTTACCTAATGATGTCAGATGCTGCCTCCCTTCTCTCTGCATCACTGTTTATGTTCAAAATGAGGGTTTCATCTCATATCAATGTTTTTGTGTTCGTTGTGACTTATCCATTTATCTGTAATTCATGGATTATTTCAACTACTTTTGCTCAGTATAGATGTATACTTTTGGTGGTGGGAGTGTCATGGTCGGGGCCTGCATGACTGCTGCTACAGTTCATTGAGGGAACCATGAATGCCAACATGTACTGTGACATACTGAAGCAGAACATGATCCCCTCCCTTGGGAGACTGGGCTGCAGGGCAACATAACATAATGACCCTAAACATACCGCCAAGACGACACTGCCTTGCTAAAGAAGGTAAAGGTGATGGACTGGCCAAGCTTGTCGCCAGACCTAAACCATATTGAGCATCTGTGGGGCAGCCTTAAAATGAAGGTGGGGGAGTGCAAGGTCTCTAGCATCATCCAGCTCTGATGTATCATTAAGGAGTGGAAGAGGACGCCAATGGCAACCTTGGAAGCTCTGGTGAACTCCCTGGTCATGAGAGTTAAGGTAGTTCTGGCAAATAATGGTGGCCACACATAATTGACATTTAGTGCCAATTTGGACATTTCAAATTAGGGGTGTACTCACTTTTGTTGCCAATGGTTTAGACATTAATGGCTGTGTATTGAGTTATTGATGGGTCAGCAAACTTACTTTACATTGTAGCAGAGTGTCATTTCTTCAGTGTTGTCACATGAAAAGATATACTAAAATATTAACAACAATGTGACGGGTGTACTCACTTCTGGTAGATACTGTATGTTCACTATTAGGATGTGAGCCACTTACAGACACCTGTCTCCTTTGTCTGGCTTTGTGTCATATAGATTGTTAATACCAACCTTCCCTCATGGTTGAAATCAGTAATGCAAACACACTGTGAGAATTCTATTGACACCCCTAACTGATGGTGCAGAGCACAGATGTGGAGTATGAAGGTCCTTTCATTGATGTTACAGAAATGCTATGGTATCAACATTGACGAGGCAGACACAAACACCATCTCGGATACATTATATTTACTATTTAACAATATATATACTATTTTACAGAAATTAACAAAGCAAGCTTGCCACAAAGCCACAGGTTGACTAATCATCACAGGTATGCAAAGGATCATGGTGGAGGGGGGTAGGATACAAAATCCAAGGAACACAGGGAAATAGGGATATGAGAGCAGAATGCAGGCAAGGGAAATTACATTGATATAGATGATCATGGGATTTACAGTGTATCACCCAACATTAGGCAATATAATTGATCTCATTATTGTTACAACATATATATATATAACAGTCAATAAGGAAAGACCACAATAATCCAGAATAAGTTGATATACATATGGGGAGAGCAAAATGTATGCTTGTGTGTTAAACGGACACGCTGATGCAACATCATACGTATAAGTGCTCAATCAGTGAATGCTATGAACCCATGAGGTCAGTTCTCACGCAACTATAAGCAGCCCCTACATAGATAACCTTGGTCAAAAAGATGGGGACCTGACCAGGACCATATCAGTCAGATGATACTTATTCCAGAGAACTCACAACAAACCAGGCAATATCAAGGGTAGTTTGTTCTCTGATTGAGCATCTATACTCACTGTTGTTGCATATGCATAACTGAAGATTAATGTAACCTCAAGTCCCAAGCCTGGATTTACTCTTCCCTATATGCACAGGGAGGGTCACATCAGCACTGAAGAAAAGATCTGGAAGGGTTTGTGCTGCAGGCTTCCCAACAGTCCAAGTAGAGGAGATTATAGAATGTCTAAACCAATAGGTACATATGAATCGAGGTAGACTATATGAGCATACACATGCTGTGGATATACCAGGAACATCAGGTGACAGATGTCACATCACATCTGCATTGTATAGTGAAATTGTCTCGTGACACATATCGGCTATTCAGTTAAGATAATCAGATATCACACTGGATCCAACAAAGCAATGAAACGGACACATGCACATACATGAGGACATTTACATGGCCATGGAATGTCATGATGTTTAACGTCATGTCTTGTTCTGACCGTGATCTGGAATACAAACACACAAATAATATATTAGTGGAAACCTTACATATGCCATATGAGCAGCCACCAACAGATGCAGGTATGTCGGCACAAATGTTATGCATTGGGATCTCGTACAAGCTAACCATCTGTCAGATGATAATGATGGCCCAGACTAATTTGTCCTGATGTGGGAATATTATGATTAGTCTAATTATCATTTATTTGTATTGTGCAAACATATTCCGTGGCGCTGTACAGGGGAGAAGAACACGAAAATATACAGTATATAATATTGCCAACGCCAGAAAATGGAGGGCCCTGTTTTGAGTGTAAAGTCTGGTGATAACTGATTTCTTCCCAAAGGCCCCTACCAAGATTAGGAAATCACCACTTCCAAGCTAAAGGTAATGGACATGGGGAAGAGTAGCTAAGGAATAGCAAGGTTAATAAGTAAGTGAGAGATACATAGGAAGGAAGTTGTGTCAAGTAGAAAGTTATGCATTAGTCGGAGAGGAAAGGGATCAGATGTAAAGTGCGATTCACTATTATGTAATAAGGTATCTGCCTCATGTGGACAGATAATGTAATTTGCAGATGGGACAGTCAGGAGACACATAGTTAAACCACAGCTTGAGTAAGATTAGCTGATGGGCGAATAAAAGGGGAGAGGTAGGCATGAGAGGTGAAATGAAAATGTTGGAGACAAAAAGGGTAGAAGTAAAGAAGAGTCTGATTAAAAGGCAGGGGATGTGAGGAAGAAGGCAAGAGAAAACATAGTGTAAAGGGTTAATCGGGATAGTTAGCAGAAGTTGCTAATCGTTCAGGTGTCGAAGACTTGTGTGACTCAATAAATTAAGGGTAACTTGGGGTGGGTGCGATGAGGAGAGAGACAGACAGACAGACAGAGAGACAGAGAGACTAATGAAGCCTGTAATAGAAATGGAAGATCCCAACTATAACACATTGATGCATGTTTGGACATCCACATGTGGTTCTCTACCTTGGATAGATCAAGTGGAGTATTCAACTAAGAGATCTGTTCCTTCTGGACACGTCTGCATGGTCCGATAAACCTTTCGGACCGCTTCAGCAATACATAGGGGATGTCCTGGGGAAAAGAAAGTTAGGCCTACATTAATGGAGTTATTAGTCATTTCCTCTCATGCATACATGCACATGTTTCCCGCAAATACTCACTTACAATGTAGACGACATTGATGTAGCTGATGTTCTGTTGCTGTACAGGTCGTTTCCCATGTCTGTGTGGGTAAACAATGTGTTGACACGCGGCAGGATTTCTGTAATGGCAATATGATGATATGAGTCACACAATCCATATGATATATTGCACAATGATTCCTAGTTAACACATCCTTGAGACTATTCCTGTTATCTGACTGAGAATGCTTTTACCAGCATTTGCTGACAAAGAACAGGAGAGATCCCCTCTTTGCATCCCATGAGGTAAATTTATTATAGTTTACAATATGCTGGTATGTTCATATATCCAGATTGCTATGAATTGCATTGACCTCCTGGGATGTGGAATAGCATGATCAGACAATGGGTACTGTTCTGTGAAGATGTTTTCAAATATGATTGTGAAGCCTATATCCATTGACATTGTGGAATACATCAGACCATCCATTTAGCTTAGCTTCTGGAGGTTTGTAGATATCAATATATATGAAGTGTATGGGAATGTGCGCATACTTACCATTAACGGATATCAGAGCAGGCTGTATTTGATCCAGTGTTAAGAATGAATCACGAGACATATGTTACATCACAAAGCTATCCTCTACTGTGGACTGTTGGGTATTCTGTATGACAATGGGGAAGGAGAAAAGAGATGTATTAGTAACCATAATCAAGGTACATTATAGTTGGTTGTTATTATATGGGAAGTACTCCCGAATGACGTGGGCACGTAGTCGTGACCCCTGAACGTTATCCTCACCAGGGGCTGGTACTGGACGCACCGCCGGTTCAAGCGGAGCATCATCAATGTTCCCCAGACAGTTGGCCTGTACTGCTATATTGTGCAGACAACAGCAGGC
The DNA here is from genome assembly GCA_027410445.1 of Discoglossus pictus. Lineage (NCBI taxonomy): Eukaryota > Metazoa > Chordata > Amphibia > Anura > Alytidae > Discoglossus > Discoglossus pictus. The sequence continues at coordinate 271,158,533 of CM050166.1, read as the reverse complement.
CATGATCATGTGACAAACCTTCACTGGTGTATACTGTAGAGCCCCGCCAGTGGAATGTAAACATCTGAAGCGCATCTTCAGGATTCCAAAGGTGCGCTCTATTACATGCCGGGTTCTGGCATGGGCCGCATTGTACCTCTCCTCCCCCTCTGTGTGTGGATTGTTCACAGGGATCAACAACCACGGCAAACACCTATATCCTGCATCACCTGAAGGAAACAAAAATGGGAGATGTAGATATGAATGTGATGTTGTGCTGCTCGTTAAAGCATCTGTAAATATACACAATGATTAATGTGATGTTAGTTTAGGGATCTCTGGGTTGGAACTTCCTACTCCTATGACCAGGTCACATCGGGTTAGGCACAGCAACAAGCTACGATGCAATGGCTCAGTCGGCACATCTTCTTAAGGGCGCACGGCAAATGAGCGCGGACAATATGGCGCTGACAGAAGCCGGCGACAGTAGCGCACTGTTGAAAATTGTGTGGCAAAATGTGCGTCGATAAAAGAGCGCAAGTTGTAGAATCTATTGCGTAATGTGCCAAAACCCTCTAACCCGAGCCATCAGACCCCATACCTAACCTGAACCACTGAGACCCCATGCCTAACACTAACACTCAGAACCCGAAGCCTTAGCCCAAAGACCCCTAACCCTAAAACCCCTAAGTCCACCCTTAAGTCCTTATCTCAACTCCTGCGCACAGATGTCATGCGCGCTATTGAGGGACTCTATTTTGTCTGTTGGCGCATGCGTCGTTGCACATTTTTCACGCAACAAAGGAATAGCATTACAGTGGAACATGATGTATATGTTAGGGGATCCTTTATGGGTACTCATCCAGTAGCCACCCAGGTGGAGCTTGTCCAGACTCAAAATAACGATGGGTGGATGACTGACGCAGGATATGGGCATCATGAGTACTTCCCGGGAAGCCTGCAACCACATTTTGTATGCGCATGTCTGCATCACAAACAACCTGTAAATTGATGGAATGATAGTGTTTGTGATTTCTGAACAGAGGTTCTTGCTCTCTAGGAGGTATCAATGCTACATGTGTACAATCTATAGCCCCGAGCACATTGGGGATACCTCCCATTCGAAAGAAATCCGCTTTCACCTTCAAGATCTCTTCCACAGTTTGGGGGTAATTGATGTATCTGGCAGCTTTCGGAACGATAGCATGGAGGAATGTGCTCAGGCACCTTGAAAGGCTTGCCTGAGACATTCCTCCTACTATGCTAGCAGTGTTCTGAAAACTACTAGATGATAGGATGTGTATAGGCTCCATGTCCTCCCTCAGGACCGCATAGAGCTCCTCCAGGCTGGCACGGGTTAGCCTAAAACGCTCATACACTTCCACATCAGTTAACCCCTCTAATGTGACTCTCTCCCTGTACACCCTGGGTGCACGAAGCCTCCTGGCAGGCTCCTGGGCCGGCCCCCCCCCCCCCCCCCTGTGGGGCTGGCTGTGCAGGATGTGCCACACCCTGTAGGGGTCTCTCATCTGCCCCCCCATCAGCTGATTACTCACATCAAGGTCCTCCTCCCTGTCTGCAGGTGCCCTCATATCCCCCTGTCCCTGTGCCACTAGAGCTCTCTCCCCTAACTTACCCCCCACCATGACCCTAGGCATATCTGGTGATGAGCCACTTGCCTGCCTTGGTTCCGGACCACCATGGATTGCATCTGCACGCTCACCCACATTCACTCCCCAGCCGCCCCTCTCTGTCACGCCTCAGCCACTCCTCAGTCGCACGCCTGACAGCCGGGTTTCCACACTGCAACATTCGAAACAAATATCTATTCCTACGACGCTGCGCTCTACTCACATACCTATACACCGCACTCAGGTTGCTGCTATCCATGATAGTTCAGACTTACTAAATCCTGGCTGATGATGTTGTTTTATAGCTTGCTAATTACCACAGCTGTGATTATCCTGGTGGATTTCACCAATGGAAAAGCTTACTGGTGTATCTAAGCTTAATAATGATATGAAGTTTGCTGATTATGGATTGGTTTAGCCAGTTTAATTTGTAACCCCTTATATTCTGGCCCACATTTGAATTTTGGCCCATGCTACGGCCCTCATTCAATTGCAATTTGGTCAATTGAATAGGGCTCTAAATAAGCACATAACATATATTTTTTAAAGAAGTTTTTAGTTAGTAAACATCTATCCAAAAGCAAGGTTTTCACTAACTAAAAACTTCTTTAAAATAAATATGGTATGTGCTTATTTAGAGCCCTTTTCAATTAGCCAAATCACAATTGAATGAGGCCCTAAGTGATCTATGTAATGTGGCGTTGAAATATAGCCAATATTTGTGTTCCAAAAAGTAGATGTGATGAGAGAGATGTAAATCAGATAATGTTGATATGTTTAGGGGACACATTCTAGCCTTTGTGAGTGCTAAAGGGTTAATATGGCCGCCATGTTAAGGATGTACATGACAATAAAAATATATATTTTATTTACATATTTGATCATTGGGGATTGTTTTGACAGTAATTTGAATGCCTTTTATTGCTTCATTTATACTTTTAGGGCCCTTTCAGCCCTGTTTCATTCCAATGCCGTAAGTGCATCGTGTGAACTTCAACGAATGCGGACGTAAATTTAATATAGCCAGGCGCAAATCACAGCCTTCAGAATGTAGGAAGGCCGTGACGTTTAGGCGCGCACGCAAGCTGGAAGGGGGACTGACTAGCCGCGCCCTGCACAAACCATCCAATAGCGGAATCACGCATCGCGCCACAGGTCTCACAGCCATTCACTTACGGGATAGACCATTTGATTGACAGTGGGAGTGAATAAATAGGAATGACACGCGCCCACGCCTCGACTGTGTTGCGATTTCGGCCGAAGTAGCACGCAGTTCCCGGAGCTTGGTGGGTGAGAGGAGGTAATTTGCTTTATTATCAAGTCGCGTTTTATGTTCTTTTTACGTAAATACGTTACTACATTTACGGAGTACGAAGTAAAGAAGTACAATTGCGTTCTTTTTCTTGTTTATAGGTTTTTTGAGAGTTTGGGTATTTTGTCCAGCACAAAGGAGTTTGGAGGGAGGTAAGTTGCATTGTACATGCTTTTCATCCTATCAAGCTGTATTTTATTTTTATGTTTTGACAATTTCTATATTTACTGAATACACTGGCGAGAAGTACAATTGTGTTTTTTTCTTGTTTATAGGTGTTTGGAGTGTTTTGGAATTTGGTCCGGCACAAAGGAGTTTGGAGGGAGGTAAGTTGCATTGTACATGCTTTTCATCCTATCAAGCTGTATTTTATTTTTATGTTTTGGCAATTTCTATATTTACTGAATACACTGGCAAGATGTACAATTGTGTTTTTTTCTTGTTTATAGGTGTTTGTAGTGTTTTGGAATTTGGTCCGGCACAAAGGAGTTTGGAGGGAGGTAAGTTGCATTGTACATGCTTTTCATCCTATCAAGCTGTATTTTATTTTTATGTTTTGACAATTTCTATATTTACTGAATACACTGGCGAGAAGTACAATTGTGTTTTTTTTTGTGTTGGCTTATAGGTTTGGAGAGGTTTTTTGTGTGGGGAGAGGTGTTTGGTGGAGTGAGGTAAGTTATTTATTTTTTTATGTTTCGTATTATATCTTGATATCTCTCTCTCTCTCTCTCTCTCTCTCTCTTTCTCTCTCTCTCTCTCTCTCTCTCTCTCTCTCTCTCTATATATATATATATATATATATATATATATATATATATATATTGAGAGAGAGAGATTGAGAGAGCAAGAGATTGAGAGAGATTAAGTTTGATTGAGTTTGAGATTGATTGAGATTGAGTTTGATTCAGATTGATTGAGATTGAGTTTGATTGAGATTGATTGAGTTTGATTGAGATTGATTGAGATTAAGATTGATTGAGATTGAGTTTGATTGAGATTGATTAAGATTGAGATTGATTAAGATTGATTGAGATTGATTGAGATTTCTACACATATTTGCAATACACATAGGTGTTCCAAACTGCTTCTTCAATAGGGATTGACAATAACTTATTTTCAGCCTAGCCCAGCAGGACCATGTAGTTCCTACTACCTCTGGTACAGAAGATGGCTTCAGGATAGGTACCACACCCAGGAATATGTGCAGGGTAAAATGCAGATAGGATATTAGTGGCCTCAGACATGGGCCACTCCCCACACATGATAGAAGCACACAGTAAATAGCCGCATGCCTTGTATATATGCAAACTGTAACTGACCCTTCCACATTGTTTAGGAAAGTATTGATCTAGCCTGTTTCGTGAGCGCCACTCAGGTCCAGAGTAAGAAGTGCTGTACACCCCTCCTACTGCTCTGTCACAGGCTCTGTCCACTTAAGGTTGATTACTGCAGTTAGTTACAACATTGATATCCAAGCAGAAAGAGTGTTATAGGCGATCAGAATGGGGGACGAGGGGGGAGCAGGCAAACCCACTAAAACATTTCCTAATTTCTCTTTCTTTTCTTTTCAGGTGGTGATGGAGGGAGAGGAGCAGAGGGGAGAGGAGTTGCAGGGAGTCCCGGGGCGTGGAGGTGGGGAAGAGGAGGGGAGGAGTGAGGAGGAGGAGGTAGTAGTTGAGGAGGGGGAGGTAGTTGAGGAGGGGGAGGTAGTTGAGGAGGAGGGAGGAGAGGAGGAGGAGGGAGGAGAGGAGGAGGAGGAGGGAGGAGAGGAGGAGGAGGGATGAGAGGAGGGAGGAGAGGAGGAGGAGGAGGGAGGAGAGGAGGGAGGAGAGAAGGAGGAGGGAGGAGAGAAGGGAGGAGAGGAGGAGGAGGAAGGAAGAGGAGGAAGGAGGGAGGAGAGGAGGAGAAGGAGGGAGGAGAGGAGAGTAAGGAGGGAGGAGAAGAGGGACGGAGGAAGGATTGAGGAGAGGAGAGGAAGGAGTGAGGAGAGGAGAGTAGGAGAAAGGAGGGAGGAGAGTAGAGGGAGGATGGAGGACAGTAGAGGAAGGAGGGAGGAGAGGAGAGGGAGGAGGCAGGAGAGGAGAGGAGGGAGAGGAGAGTAGGAGGAGGAAGGAGGAGGGAGGAGAGGAGGGAAGGAGGAAAGAGGAAGGAGAGGAAGGAGAGAGGAGAGGAGAGCAGGAGGGAGGAGAGTAGAGGGAGAAGGGAGGACAGTAGAGGAAGGAGAGGAAAGGGAGGAGGGAGGAGAGGAAAGGAGGGAGGAGGGAGAAGAGAGTAGGAGGAGGTAGGAGGAGGAGGAGGGAGGAGAGGAGGGAGGAGGAGAGTGTAGAGGGTCCTCAACCCCAGTCTGGAGAGCAAGAGGCTGGCAGCAGGTCCAGGGCCCACAATTATAGCCGGGAGGAAAACATGGTTCTCCTGGAGGCCATCCGTGCCCGCCCCGTCATCATCTCGGGGGGTAGGGAAGTCAAGGCTGGGCCCAGGGCTAATGCTTGGCAGCAGGTGGTCGATCTGGTCAATGATGTGGTGGGCCGTGGACGGAGTCTGCGGTCCATTAAGCACCGGTTTGATGACATCAGGGCCGCGGTGAGGAAGAAGATGGCGCAGGAAGACAAGGGGCGGAGGGTCAAGTACCTGGGACATGAAGACAGTGCAAGGGCCATACTTGCACCCTCCGCCGCAGCTGGAGCTTCAGGCCCGGTGGACCAGTAGGACACAGCCTCCATGACAGATGAATATGACATACAGCAACATGCCACCACATGTGCATCACACACACTACACATGTACATGACTCTGACATGTCAGCTCCATGAAATTAACAAGGGATAGATGGATGCATCATTAAATTCATGATGCTGACAAATCCCTGTCACTCCTGGTCACCACAACAGTAATCAAGCAATAGAGCAGGTGTGTCCAAACTCGGTCCTGGTGGGCCACACACATGCCTAAATTTGATAACCCTGCTGCGCACAGGTGAGTCAATCGCTTCTTCAGTCATCCTGATTGACTCACCTGTGCACAGAAAGGATATCTTACAATTCAGGAAAGAGTTTGGACACCACTGTAATAGAGAGTCCATGTATTGGTGTGCCCGTTCAGCCTATGCAGTTACAGACAGCAGCCGTAATACAAATAGAGCTGTGATCCGAGAACCATCAAGAACAGAAACCTAAGAATAGATAACAGCTAGTATAAGATAGCTAATCAGAGTTGCAAAGAGGAGAATCATCCATATTCAAGGCTAGATGTCAGATAATTAGAAATGAACACATATCAATGCGCTAATCAACATACTAATGACATGTACCTTTCTTCTCTATCTCTCAGCATCCAGGAGAAACTCTGGGTCCTGTGACCAGGCAGAGGAGGCGGGGCCATCGGCCCCGTACCAGGATCTTCCAGCACAGGGGGAGGAGGAAGGAAGATCGGAGGGCCCTTGGTCAGAGGATGGGCTGGTCATTGACCTTGCCAGCTCTACTGGTACAAGCCCTGGGACTATGCCCATCCTCCACAGACTTGCTCTGGGGCCCTCCCACGCCCTTGGGACAGCACCTCCTTCCCCACACAGTTTGCTGGCCTGGTCACCACCGGGCTCATTGTTACTACAGGCTCAAGCTGTGGACCTACCCACTACACCTCACCAGGCCCACCCAGGGGTGTCATCGCAGCAGTGCCAGGCTGTGCTGGTGGAGATGCTGGCTGTCATGCAGGAGCAGCTGGCAAGCTCACAAAGGATCAAGGCAAGCATGCAGGAGATGATGGCCAGCCAGCTCGGGATGGAGCCCAGCATCTCTGGCCTCCGGTCGCATATGACCCACAGCCTGGCCAGGCTGTCCAGGGAGGTGAGGAGGCACCACATGACAGCGGAACACCTTCAGGTCAGGCTGCTCAGACAGGAGATGGTCCCCAGCCCGACATCAACGGGGATCTCCCAATCCCCCAGTCAAGAGCAGCCTGGCCCCTCCTCTCCTCCCATGTGTCCGCCACCGGCCAGACCACAGCTGCCTGGCACCGCCCGCCCCCCCCCCCCCACCACCACCATCACCACCAGAGGGGAGGCGGAGGCTGGGCACAGGTGATGTGGGTCCTGGGCCCAAGCGGAGGAGGACATAGGGCCTCATTCAACTGCAATGTGGCCGATTGCTAAGGGCTCAATTTTAGCACAGAGTATATTTTTTACAGATGTTTGTAGTTAGTGAACTTCTATCCAAAAGCAAGGTCTTCACTAACTACAAATGTCTGTAACTAAATATATGCTCTGTGCTTATATAGAGCCCTTTTCAATTGGCCAAATCGCAATTGAATGATGCACATAGGGTGTGCAGACATGTTTTTGCCTTCTCAACAGCACTCCTCAGTGACCATCAATTGGTGACAGGTTAAACAGAACACAAAGGGCCTCATTAAAATGTGATTTGGTCAATTGAATAGGGCTCTTTATAAGCACATGGCATATATTTTTAAACAAAGTTTTTAGTTATTGAACTTCTATCCAAAAGCAAGGTCTTCACTAACTAAAAACTACAGTAAAAATTATGCTCTGTGCTTATATTTAATTGGCCAAATTGCAATAGAATCAGGCCCAAAATATACCATCACATAGGAAAAGATCCAAAGATCTGGAGCTGGGCTAGATTTAGTTAGTAGCATGACCAATAAATTGTCACTAAGGAGTGCTGTTGAGAAGAGATGCAGCAGGCCCTATGATGTTTTCAGGCCTTATTTCGTAGGTTTTGTCTTTTTTTGCTTCTTTCTTTTTGTTTTTTTTTAGGTCCATGAAGGCATCTCCTGCATCTGCAAGCATTGTGGAGGAATTATATAAGGTGTAAGGTTTTCCCAGTGCCTCTCAGGTAGACATGCCTTCAATGGCAGCCCCCTTAACATGTAGCTCCCACAATCTTACAGCTATCATATTGCCAGATATCTCAGACATGATTGTTGTTAGCTTAAATGTAGACTAATACCGCTATGGCGGTGGACTTGCAAAGTCACACAATGGCATGTTAATGAAAGCCAGCAATAATATATGCACTAGTGAAGCATGTGATCCTGACCTCAATATCAGTCTGAGAACAGATTTTTGGGTCTGATGTAAGTAACATTGAATCTAGCTGCTGATCTTTGTATCCTCTCCATAATAATGCCTATTTGCCCATATTTCTGATTATCCACAGACCTAGCTAATGGTTAGTAATGCTTGCAGATGGGAATCAGGTGAGTTGGTATATTGGTACAGTATTTAGAACTGTACTGTACATAAATCGTGATTATAATTTTTTTTTGGATCCTCCTCCGCCTTTTTTTATTTGACCACTTATTTCAGATTTTTGTTTGGTCAACACACTGTATGTGTGAAACTGGATTGGATTACACAGTCCAAAGGTTGAATCGTCTGTTTCATTGAGCAGATCTAGTTACAAGTTGTAAGTGCTATGCACATAAATGGTTTCTTCAGTTAAATGGAGAGATTTCTGGTTCCGGTTGCAGAGGTGTGGTGCCCGCATGTGACCCTTGTAGATGCTATGCATCATGCTTATCCTAGACTATTAGATTGAACTCTGTAGGTTTCCCCTTTTTTCCAGCCTCTTGCTCTTCGAGGACCCGCCCACACCACACCCATGATATTAATGCAGTTTTGACCACTGCTGATTGTGGTCTGTCTAGCAAATAAAGCTTTGTTATACTGTTATGTGAATGCACAATCTTGACCACTGCTGATTGTGGTCTGTCTAGCAAATAAAGCTTTGTTATACTGTTATGTGAATGCACAAACTTGACCACTGCTGATTGTGGTCTGTGTAAAAAATAAAGATTTGTTAGACCTTTCTGACTGTGTCCGTGTGTTATGAATATTTTTGGTTCTGTGACATCCACATGCATTACATTAGTGTCACATTCCTATAAATGTAAACTGATGAGCCATAGTTAACATGCAATAGATCAATACATATAAAACTGTTGAAGAGTCAGAATAGCTTTAGATATCATATGATCTCAAATATCATATCTACTACTAATATAGGGTTAATACCCATGACAAGTCTGATTAGCGATACTGTGGAGTAGGAACATTCCCCTGAGGGCCTACAATGAACAGGACAGGTGACACTGGAGTGGTTTTCCAGTTCCTTCTCTAGTTGAATGGGATTAGTCTGACCTCTCTGCTAAGACGTACCCCCCTACACTGGCCCTATGTAGTATAGCTCACAGCTTCATTGAAGTACACAAACCCCTTCACCAACACCACTTAGCATATGTGTGAATACAGTTAGTTGCCCAATAATGAACATGCATTGGCTAAATATCCTTTGGTTATCATATGTTGTAATGGTCATGCACATGCCAATATGACAAACCATGCTGCAACATGCATAATATGATTAAAGCCACCCTACCCAATTCAATAGCAAGAGTAAAACATGAGTCAGGTCATATGAACTCTTTGCCACGCACATGAGCTCTATTGTGATCCCTTAAATCTCTATCTAATTGCATATACATCTCGCTCATCACATCTACATTTTGGTAACACAATTATTTTGCTAATTACAATGCCACATGGCATATATCAAGTAGCAGGGAAACATTTTAATGTATGTTGTTCAGTTCTTCAGTTGTGTCTGACTCTCTGTGACCCTATGAGCTGCAGCACATTCAGCTAGGTCTCTGCCTGTGCTGTTATGTGTGTTGACCAATCAAACATATGAGGAATATTAAATTAATTTTAACAATTGTTAATTTGGAGGCTGTAATGCTTGGGCCTCCATTTTAGGGTTACAGTCTTAAACCATGCAGACTGCAAAAACCGTAACAAAATGGATACCTTCAACTTCCAAGCACGTACGGGCTTTAAGAACGAGCTACGGGCTTGGAGGACATGCGGCCTCCAAGCCCGCACAGGCTTGAATAAGTAGCTATGGGCTTGATCATTGAAGTCCGTGGACAGATTTTAAAATCAAAGTACAATTTGGCGATGTGCAAGCTTGAGAATGTTTTGCTATTAATCCTCATGCCCCCCCCCCCATTATGTTCCCCATCATTTACAGAGCTTTGCAGTGCTGGATTGAATATATATTGGCTTCTACGATGCTTTGTTTGCGGCCCTCAGCCTCCGAACCCGTACGGGTTTTAACAAGGACGAGCCCGTGGGACTATGGGACGGAAAGTAAACCATAAATGATATATCGGATTTGGGCAATGTGCAAGCTTGAGAAGGTGTTGCTATTAATCCTCATGTCCCCCATTATGATGCCTAGCATTTACGGACCTTTACAGTGCCATCTTGAATTTATATTTGCATTTACAGTTTTCTGACTTTGCAGCCGGAAAACAAGATTTACGGGCTCAGAAAAACTCTTGCGGCCATTTGCATGATGTGCAGCCGGCCGTAAGGGGTATATCCTTGCGGCGACATCCATTTGAATAGCAAGGTAGCAGTAGCTCTACTCGGGGCCGGAAGATGGCCGCAAGGAATCGCAGCTTTGCGGCCATTTTACAGCCGTTACTAGAATGAGGCCCTAATTATTCAACCTCTATAATAATTGTAAGTTGTTTTGTAAGTTTTTATTAACATTTTTTCTCTCCAAGGCTCTCCTTTTTACTCCAACGTATAAAAAAGGATTTAATCGAATTTTTGCCATCAGCCACAAGTTAAAATGAGAAACATAAAACTTTTTTAAAAACTGTAAGCCTTTATGAAATCTATAAAATCTTTCTAGAATCTCAGGGTCTTTTAATAAGGAAGTATTCCGTTTTCACTTCCCTTTAACCATTTTATCTGAGAGAGATTAAACCACCAACAGCGCCTTATGGTCAGAGAAGGCATTTTCCTTGAGCGCTGACTGCTTAGGGATAAAAAGGAGAGCAGAAAATAAAATCAATATGATATTGGGAAATGGAATTAGACCAGGTATACCCCTGATCTTGCTTATGGAGAGTACCCCAATCGTCACATAACCCAAAATCAGACACAATCTCCTGGAAGATTTTGGAGTTAATATCCAAAGCACCATCCCCTCTCTTTCTTTTCCTTCCCTTCAACTCAAGGATAGTATTAAAATCACCGCCTAAAATAAAAAAGGCTTAGTTTTAGGAAGAAAAAGGCAAATTGTTCTTAACAACCCTGCTCTATCTTGCGAGATGCATAAATATTTAAAATAGTAAAAATGTCTGAATTAAAACTCACCTTTGCAGACAGCTCTCTACCTGGAACAATCTAATTATAACTTAAAATATTAAAATCATGGGAGTTAAATAAAACGCCTACAGATGTATTTTCATCTCTTCCTGGCCATACTGAGGGGCCATACTGCCATTCTTTTTGCAACTTACTAAATTCATCTGTACTACGCAAAGCAAACTCCTGCAATTAAATTATTTGAAATCCTAAAAAGGCTGCATACGCTAAAAAGGCAGCTCTATGCACCTGCGTCCTCATGCAGTGTGCATTCAAAGTAAGAATTGTCAGCTCCATTATGTTCCCCATCATTTACAGTGCTTTGCAGTGCTGGATTGAATATATATTGGCTTCTACAATGCTTTGTTTGCGGCCCTCAGCCTCCGAACCCGAACGGGTTTTAACAAGGACGAGCCCGTGGGACTATGGGACGGAAAGTAAACCGTAAATGATATATCGGATTTGGGCAATGTGCAAGCTTGAGAAGGTGTTGCTATTAATCCTCATGTCCCCCATTATGATGCCTAGCATTTACGGAGCTTTACAGTGCCATCTTGAATTTATATTTGCATTTACAGTTTTCTGACTTTGCAGCCGGAAAACAAGATTTATGGGCGCAGGAAAAACTCTTGCGGCCATTTGCATGATGTGCGGCCGGCCGTAAGGGGTATATCCTTGTGGCGACGTCCATTTGAATAGCAAGGTAGCAGTAGCTCTACTCGGGGCCGAAAGATGGCCGCAAGGAATCGCAGCTTTGCGGCCATTTTACAGCCGTTAATATAATAAGGCCCTAATTATTCAACCTCTATAATAATTGTAAGTTGTTTTGTAAGTTTTTATTAACATTTTTTCTCTCCAAGGCTCTCCTTTTTACTCCAACGTATAAAAAAGGATTTAATCTAATTTTTGCCATCAGCCACAAGTTAAAATGAGAAACATAAAACTTTTTTAAAAACTGTAAGCCTTTATGAAATCTATAAAATCTTTCTAGAATCTCAGGGTCTTTTAATAAGGAAGTATTCCGTTTTCACTTCCCTTTATTTTATCTGAGAGAGATTAAACCACCAACAGCGCCTTATGGTCAGAGAAGGCATTTTCCTTGAGCGCTGACTGCTTAGGGATAAAAAGGAGAGCAGAAAATAAAATCAATATGATATTTGGAAATGGAATTAGACCAGGTATACCCCTGATCTTGCTTATGGAGAGTACCCCAGTCGTCACATAACCCAAAATCAGACACAATCTCCTGGAAGATTTTGGAGTTAATATCCAAAGCACCATCCCCTCTCTTTCTTTTCCTTCCCTTCAACTCAAGGATAGTATTAAAATCACCGCCTAAAATAAAAAAGGCTTAGTTTTAGGAAGAAAAAGGCAAAGTGTGCATTCAAAGTAAGAATTGTCAGCTCCATTATCATGATATACCCCTCTTAACTACTAATGCAGAAACACCAGAAATCATGGACTCATTATCAGATGACTCAGAAACTATTCCAAGGAGTCCATTATCTGATGAAATTGGTGACACTGGGTAATCAATGGTATCCCCAGGATATGATACTCTGGTCCTGCTGACATTCTCAATTGAAGTTTTTTTATCCTCTGTACACAGGCTCCTTTTCGAACTTCCATCGGTATCCATTTTTTCTTCTCAACTCCAGGATTGTCTGGTCCAGAAGTCTAGGCCTCTTATGACCATATGGATTTCCCCATCTGGATGCCTGACAAGGAAGTCAGCGAGGATCTTACAGCATTCTCCACAGAAGAGGAGGCATCTGGAGTCAAAGCAGCTGGTTCTGGAACCACAGGCTGAATCGTTTGGCAGGGGTTGATTACTGTGTCTATCGGGACATCTTCACTTGTCACCTCTTTCCTGTCCGCCTTCTGTTCCCGCTGCGGCTTAGGCTCTGCCTTAGAAGAGACATGTTTAGAAGGGGTCCCCTCAGAGCAAGCTCCTTTGGGGTCATCATGGACAACTGAAGTATCGGACCTTTCCTCCTTGGATTGCACCACAAAACTTGGTGTATCCTTTGGAATTGGGGTTTCGCTTACATTGAATTTCCCATGGGAAGTACCTGCTGCCTCTGCAAATGATTTTTGCCTTTTAGGACACTCTCTAAACAGGTGGTTGTTGTCATTACACAGGTCACATTTCTTAACAGGGCATTTTTTCGTGATATGTGACACACTACCACAATTAGAGCATGTCTCCTTTGTACAGTCTATGGCAAAATTGCTGTAATTCAGGCAAGTTTTACAAAACTGCGGCTGGTTTCGGAAAAACACCCGAACTTTATAATAAACTAGCGAATTGCCCATCAAAAAATGATGGCAATGAAATTGTAAGTTAGCTAATGCTGTTTGGTGTGTAGTACTGAAATATATAATACATTAATAAATGAATATACTTTACCTATTTTGGAGCATTGTGTTGAAGATCTGCAATCTGTTTTGATGTTGCTGCAGCATTAGTGGTGTGGAGCTGCTGTGTAAGCGTCCTGAATGTGTGCAGTGTAATAGTGTGCATGCGCGAGACCAAACCGTTAGCGTAGTTGTGTACTTCCGCATTGGCCTAAAATGGCGGGTAATGTGTGGTATGCGTGTTAACGGAATATCCGTAGTTCGTTTGTGGTGTTTTGTGAGTTTCTTGTGGTGTTTTGCGTGTTTAGAGTGCTGTAGCCTCGTTTTCGTTTTGTTCGGCGGACATTTTTTTTCTCGCTTAGCGATTTTTTTAGTGTCTAGACTCTTTTATTTTTATTTAAATGAAGGTGTAACTTGCTTTTTTGAGGTGCTGGATGGTTCTCTTGCTGTAGGTAAGCTTTTTATGTGTGTGTTGTGTGTATTTATTGTGTTTTAAATGTTTTTATGTTCGTGTGTTGCGTCCGATTTTTGCTGTAAGTAAGCTTTTTATGTGTTCATTGTGTTTATTTGTTGTGTTTGTGATGTTTTCATGCACGCCGTTTTCGGGCGGTTCTGCGTGTTGGGAATGGCTCGTATCGCGGCCGTATTTTTTTGCGATGCGTCCGTATTTGTTTTGGGATGGATGCAGTTGGCTTTTACGTGTACCATGCATTTTTTGTTTTCTATGTCGTGCGAGGCGCCTTTGATGTTTTTTTATTTAAGTATTGCGTGTGTGTGTAACCACGTGTGAGGTGCCTTTGAGTTTTTTTTTTGTTAAAAGTCTTGCATGTGTGTGTGTGTGTGTTGCCGAATTTAGACCTTCCACCACCGCAAATGCGGCCCCTTGGTTCGCGAGAGTCCGCATTTGCGGACAAACACATCCAAGGTGGGATACTCCACCACCGCAAATGCGGCCCCTCGCTTCGCAAGGATCCGCATTTGCGGGGACGTTGGGATGCTCCACCACCGCAAATGCGGCCCCTCGCTTGATTTAGTTTAGCAATACTTTCATGCTTACCTCTTTGTAAGCTAATAATTCATTGAATAATTAATTAATAATGTACTTTAATTAATTAATTAGTAATTAGTAATAATTAAGAAAAAAAAGGTTAACGTTTATTAATACATCATTAATGCCAAAAAATTGCAAAGACATTTACACATTGATTCATTAATTATTAATGTACATTATTTAATTAATGAATTATTAGTAATCATTATAAATCAAAAAAAAATGTTATTTTATTATACAATGCCTTTAGTTTAGGAATATATTAATGCTTACATCTTTAGATGATTTTTAGTCATTGATTCATTTATTATTAATGTACATTAATTTATTAATGTGTAAAGACTAAGATAAAAAAAACGTTAACATTTTTTATATTTTAAGATGCACTGACATATCTGTGATGATGTGGATTGACTAATAGGGATTAATTCAAATATTACAAATGATTTCCATTTTTTTTACACTTTCAGTGATGCTGCAGCTAAATCAACACAGAGAGTGACGTTTGCAGCCTTTCAACAACATAAACAGCACCTTTACAGGTATTTCATTAAATTATGTTCTTGGGGGAAAAAAAAGGATTTAAGTATTCTTAGTTGAAATTGATAACAGTTATTGATTAATTAATGTATATTAATATATTAATTCATTAATAATTAGTAATCAGGACCAAGACATTTTTTTTAATTTAACAATAAATTGATAAGTATTGCTTTTATGTTTTCAATCTATGCTAATATATCTGTGTTGCTGCTGATTGACTGATAGGGATGAAGCAACATATTACATATTATTTTTATCTTCTCGGACAGTTTCAGCGTACCTGCAGCTGACTGAACACAGAGAGTGACGTTTGCAGGCATTCAACAGCATAAAGATAATCTTGACAGGTATAGAATTAAATTATATTCGTACAGCAACAACAAAAAAGAAAATGTATTTTAATTTAAATTGATAACACTTATTGATTAATTAATGTATATTAATATATTAATTTATTAATAATTAGTAATCATTAAAAAAATGGTTTGATTTAACAATACATTGAGGAATATGCTTTTATGTTTTGCATCTATGCCAATATATGTGTGTTGCTGGTGATTGACTGATAGTGATGAAGCAAAATATTAAAATGGATTTAAATCTCATTTCACAGTTTTGTCGGATCTGCAGCTGAATCAACACAGAGAGTGACGTTTGCAGCCTTTGAACACCATAAAGATCACCTTGACAGTAGTGATGTCCCGAACAGTTCGCCAGAGAAATATTCGCAGCGATTTTCGCATGTTCGCGTTCGCCGCGAACGGCGAGCACATGCTCTTCTCGGTTCTCCCCCTATACTTTATCATTGAGGAAACTTTGAACATAATTTATTTTATTTTATAATTTTTTTTGTGTAATCTATGCCTGCCTGCCAGCGTGTGTGTGTGACAGGCTAACACCTAACAGCTTATATTGTGCTTATTTTCACTACTCATACCTGGTGGTGTAACATACATTGAAAACAACCATTTTTTTCCTGTAATCTAATTTCAGTTGCCTGCCTGTGTCAGTCTCACAGCTTATATTGTACTCAGTGACATAAAACAACAATTTTTGACTGTAATAGATTGAATAGCAATTGCCTGCCTACAGGCGTGTGTGTGAAGCCTATTGCATCTACTCTGCCAACTTATGCCAGTGCACAGTGACACTCATATCTGGTGCACCTTAGATTGCACGCGCAGTGCCCCAAATTTGAAGTGGGAGGACCGACTAAGCATCTTTTTCCATCTACCGCTTCCAAAAATCCATGCCATATACACGTCCCCTGATAGTGGAGGTAACAGGGATTAAACCGATAGGAATAGTACTACTTAACAGTACACACCTTATAATAATGCAGACAGAGGCAACGCATATAATCTTCAATGCTGTGCAGTGGAAGCCCCCAGACTCTGACCTGTGTATAATCTTCCATGCTGTGCAGTGGAAGCCCCCAGACTCTGACCTGTGTATAATCTTCCATGCTGTGCAGTTGAAGCCCCCAGACTCTGACTTGTGTATAATCTTCCATGCTGTGCAGTGGAAGCCCCCAGACTCTGACCTGTGTATAATCTTCCATAATGGGCAGTGGAAGCCCCCAGACTCTGACCTGTGTATAATCTTCCATGCTGGGCAGTGGAAACCCCCAGACTCTGACCTGTGTATAATCTTCCATGCTGGGCAGTGGAAGCCCCCAGACTCTGGGAGTCTGAAGAAGTGGAGTCAGAGGAGGAAGGTGGCTTTGAGGAGGTGGAAGACCAAACACAGCAGGCGTCCCAGGGGGCTTGTTGTCACCTTTTGGGGCCCCTTGGTGGCTGGGTGGAGGAAGAGACCTTCAATGACATCAGTGAGGACAAGGAACGGGACATGGCTAGCTTGGTATCCAACCTTGTGCAAATGGGGAGTTTGCGCTTGTGCAAAGGGACTGTTTGCGGTTGTTTGCGGTGCATTAAATGGGGAGATTGGTCTGTTACTGTGAAGCGGGTGTAACCCTTACACTACCTGATCGATACAACATCATACCTGATGTTTTAAAGCACGTTATTCCAAACAATTTAGGAATGTTAGGTGATTTATGTCCTTTATGGCTTAAAAACAGACTCTGCATCAACTATGTAATTTTCCGTGGGAGTTTTGCCATGGATGCCCCTCCAGCATGCCACAGTCCAGGTGTTAGTCCCCTTGAAACAACTTTCCCATCACTATTGTGGCCAGAAAGAGTCGCTGTGGGTTTTAAAATTCGCCTGCCCATTGAAGTCTATGGAGGTTTGCCGGGTTCGCGACCATTTGATGGAAGTTCAGGTCCGCTGTTCGCGAACCGAAAATTTGATGTTCGCGACATCACTACTTGACAGGTATATCATTTAATTATGGAGTTAGGGAACAAAAAAGGCTACATTAAATGTTGCTAAAATGGATAACAGTTATTGATTAATTAATGTATAATAATATTTTAATTAATTAATAATTAGTCATCATTTAAAAAAAAAATATATGCAATAAAAGTAAGAACAATTTTTTAACATGCACTTATATATCTGTCTTACAGCTGATTTATGTACATTTGTTTGGGAAATATTAATTAATAATAAGATAAAAAACAAGATGAGGTTAGAAGAATTTAGAAAAAATGTACATTTTACTAAGCACGTAAATATATGGAGTTCATTCAATCAAGAAGGAATGGAATTCAATGATTAAAACTTATTTTCATGTAATTTGACAGATTAATCATCTCTGGACCGGACTCAAGACAGAGAGTGATTTACCAAGTATTTGGATACAAAGAACACCAAGTTCACAGGTATATGATTTTACCATGCCCTTATGGTCTGGGATTGATGACACTTAATGATTAATTAAGAAAAGTATATTAGGGATTCACAGGGAGCGATATAACCACATAGCATATTATTTAAAATGAACATTTTATGGAATGAACATCTATCCAAAAATAAAGTTTAAATAAAAAATAATAAAAAAGGTGTTTATATAGTGTTAGATTGATTGGAACAATTTGTTAATAAATGAGGTTTTTAGGATGTCATTTTGCACAAATAAACCAAAAAGTAAGGTGAAGGAGGTTTGCAAATTTTAATTGGTCATTACAAGAAAAGAAAAAAAGAGAATATATACATATATATATGCTTAACGTATATTCATTTAGTAATGAATTGATAATTCAGCAGTCAAAATATATATATATATTTATATATATATATATATATATATATATATATATATATATATATGTGCAGTGCT
The DNA here is from genome assembly GCA_027410445.1 of Discoglossus pictus. Classification (NCBI taxonomy): domain Eukaryota; kingdom Metazoa; phylum Chordata; class Amphibia; order Anura; family Alytidae; genus Discoglossus; species Discoglossus pictus. The sequence goes on along the minus strand of CM050166.1, from coordinate 271,140,237 downwards.
TTGCTATTTAATGTATGTCAATAAAAAAATATAAAAATGGTTTCATTTATTGCATTGAAAAAAAAGGAAAAGATTTTAAAATGTTTGCATTCTTTAATTGATCCAATTTACTTTTAGATTGAAACCAGCTACAAACAATATGTACAAAAAAAACAAACAACAAATTACATCTCTATTTACAATTACAGATTACAATGGCAGATAATGGAGAAGAAAACATTGAACGCAAAGAAAGATTGGCAAGGGAAAGGAAGCAAAGGTGAAGACATGCAGTCACCCAAAACTTCACAACGCTTAAGAGAAGAAGACCAACAGAGACTTTTAAATAAAAGAAAAACGAGTAAGAAAGCACAAAGTAAGTGTGCTGGGGCTTCAAAGAAACCAAAAGTAAACTAAAACATGTCTATGAACCATTGCCCAATGATACTATATTGCCTACTGACACCAATGTTCAGAAATAGAAAGTTGTAGTGATATCTATGTTGAGGAAGTGCATGAGAATGTGTTTAGTAGAGCACTAAAAGTAGACACTCATTATTGTGGATTACTTAATGTTGTTTGTCAGTTTTGTGGGGCCTATCATTTTCTAAAGAAAAGACCAACTGACGGAGATTTCATTAGTTGCTGTCAGAAAGGAAAGGTAAGACTTCCACAAAGACACCCATTTCCAGATTACTTACAAAGTATCATGAGCGATTCAACATTTCCAAATTATACAAATTTAAAAAAAAACATAAGGTCTTATAACAGTGCAATTTCATTTGCTTCAATATTTGCCACATTAGCAGAAAATGTACCAGGACATGGTCCTTACTGTTTTAGAGTTCAGGGACAAATTTACCACCGAACTTCACATTTACACCCACAAGAAGGAGAGCAAAGGAAATTTGCACAGTTATATGACTTAGATACAATGGAAGCTATTGAACAAAGAATTATGCTTCCAGAAAATAAACAGTGTTTGCGCATAGTGGATAAAATTATGGCCAACAACCCATACAGTCAAGCATACAAACAATTAGCACAGCTTGAAAAAGAACAGGAACATGCTCAAAGACATCAATTGACAACGCCAAGAGTAAATATGTTGTTAAAAAGAGATCGCAACACTGATCAAAGACGGTATAATTTACCAACAGTCAATGAGGTTGCCATGGTTTTTAAAAATGAAGATGGTGAACCACCTTTTCAGCAGGATTTTAGAATATATCCACACAATGAAGAACAACCTTTTATAAACATAAATATATTAAGTTGTAATTTAGATCCAATGACATATACCATTTTCTTTCCAAATGGTGAACCTGGATGGGAACCAAAATTACAATTGCAAAGTTATCACAATAGTAAAGTTCGTGTTAGATGCAATATTTCTATGCTGGAATATAAAGTGGCACAAATTGCTATTCAGGATTCTTGTAATCCAATTTTAAGTGGGGGCAAACTCACTCAACAATGGATTATTGATTCCTATCTACAAGTTGAAGCAAATAATCTAAATTTCATAAAATTTCAACAAAATAAGCTTCGAGTAGAACAGTATTGTGGTGATGGATTATGTAGCTGAATTGGCTAACAACAGAGACATTCCAGCTGGAAGAGCAATTAGTTTGTCATCCACGTTCCAAGGATCTCCTTGCAATATGCGAGAAAGATATTATGATGCCATGGCTATTGTCACAAAATTTGGAAAACCAGATTTATTCATTACATTCACATGTAATCCTAAATGGCCAGAGAACAAGGAAAATTTGAATATGAGACAAACTATGATTTAGTGGCAAGAGTATTTAAAAATAAACTCAATTATTTAATATATGAAATAACTAAAGCACAGTTATTTGGAAAATGTGTGGCTTTTGTTTCTGCCATTGAATTTAAAAAAATAGGACTGCCATATGCTCACAGAATTTTAATCCTGCAGGAGAAAGATAAGTGGAATACTGCAAAGAGAGTGGATTCAGTCATTATTGCTGAATTGCATGAGCCAGAAAAATATTCCAAACTTTGGGAGATTGTTACACACAGAATGATTCATGGCCCATGGGGAGATATGAATCCTAATTCCCCTTTATGGAAAATAAAAAATGTACTAAAGAATTTCCTAACCAATTTCAAATGTAAACTTATGCGAATTGTGATGGATACCCTTTGTATAAAAGACGACAAGGAGAAACAGCTATTATCCATGGACAAAAGGTTGATAATAGATTTGTCGTTCCATACAATCCACATTTGCTCATCAAGTACAATGCACACATAAATGTGGAAGCATGCACTTCTATTAAATCAATCAAATATGTGTATAAATGTATATACAAAGGATATGATGCAGCAACTGTTGTTGTGCAAGGTGCTGCAAACAGAAAGGAAAATCCAATTTTACATGACGATCATTCAAATTATTTAGATGCTCGCTATGTCAGTGCTCCTGAAGCAATGTGGCGGCTTCTGAAATTTGAGATGCATGATCGGTCACATGCTGTCTATCGTTTAGCTGTACATTTGCCTTAAAGTCAGTTTGTTTGCTTTACTGCAGGCAATGAAAGAACTGCCTTAGCTCAAAGTGAACACCGAGATACAACACTTACTGCATGGTTTAAATTAAACTGCCAGGATACACAGGCCAGACAATTTTTATACATTGAGATTCCATATCACTATGTATTTGTAAATGGTCTATGGTGACAACGAAGAAGAGACATACTTAAAATTATATCACAAATATATACCGTCAGTCCAAGGGATATTGAACGTTTCAGTTTAAGATTACTTCTTTTACATGTTCCCGGTGCTCAAAGTTTTGAGCATTTACGCACAGTGAATGACAAAGTTTATGATACTTTCCTGTTAACTGCAAGACATCAAAACTTCATAGCTAATGATACAGAATGGGGGAGGTGTCTTGAAGAAGCAGCACTAGCCAATAGCACTGTTAAAAACTTTAATGAAAATTCAAGAAATATTTCTTGCTCATGGATTAAATTGTGCAAGTTTTAATTTCCCTGATCCAGGACTTATAGATGACATCAACTTTGATGATTATGACACTGAGCTACAAAAACAAAAAACTGAAGAAAAACTGGTAACTTTAAATACTTTACAGTTACAAGCATTTAATACGATCACAAATGCTACGGATGATGAAATGGTCAAAGGCCGGTATTTCTATCTAGACGGCCCGGGTGGATCAGGAAAAATGTATCTGTACAATTGTTTGATGAGTTACATTCAAGCACAGGGTCAGATAGCTATGCCATTTGCAACAACTGGAATTGCAGCACTTTTGCTAGACGGTGGTAGAACTGTGGATTTCATCTGCCAGTTCCCATTTTGGAAACATCAGTGTCAGATATTCAACTGAATTCTTTGCAAGCAAAATTTAAAAAAAAACACAATTAATTATAAATGATGTCATGTCATGTTTTGCAATTTATTGATAGATTCTTAAAAGAAGTCATTATTAATAATTTGCCATTTGGTGGAAAGGTGATGCTGTTAGGAGGACATTTTAGGCAAACATTACCTGTTGTGCCACATGGAAATTGAACTGAGATCATTGAAACATGTATCAAGACAAGTAAACTGTGGAAAATATTTAAACATCTCAAATTAGAATTAAATATGAGATCTGAAGGCCAAAATAAATTCAACGATTGGCTCATTCAAATTAGAGAAGGAAAACATCCACAAATACATGATTTACCCAATGATACCATTGCAATTCCATCACAAATGGTTTGCAAGGAATCACTCATATCAGCAATCTTTCAAAACACTCTGAATAACGACGATTACTCAGACATTGCAAACAAAGTGATATTAACATCAAAAAATATAGATGACTTGAATCTAAATAATGAAATTTTTAAATTAATCAACGCACCACAGTGCAGATTCAGTTCTGGCTGATGATAAAGACAGTGAATCGAATTTTTGTATTGAATTTATTAATTCTTTAACCCCATCTGGAATGCCACCACATGTTTTGAAATTGAAAAAAGTTGCAATTGTCATGTTATTGAGAAATATGAATCCAAAAAAGGACTTTGTAATGGGACCAGATTAATTGTGCACGAGTTAAAAGATAATTTTATACATGCAGAAATTATGACTGGGGCCCATGAAGGTGAACAAGTTTTTATACCAAGAATTGATTTAGCTCCAACTGAGAGTGGTTTGCCTTTTGTCCTTCAAAGAAGACAATTTCCAGTTATCATGGCATTTGCCATGACCATTAATAAATCCCAAGGACAAACTTTTAAATCTGTGGCTATTTTTTTAAAAGAACCTGTTTTTGCTCATGGACAACTCTATGTTGCTTTTTCAAGGTGCACAAATCCAGATGCAATTAAAGTTTCAGTTGAAGACAACCAAAGTCAGGGTAATCTACTACACGATGGCTGTATTTTTATAAAAAATATTGTGTAATACGAGGTTTTGTAATCACAGATAGTAGTGGTTTCATTTGAAGGAAGAAATTAAAGGTCAATTGCCCTCTTCTTAGTGGAACACTATTTCAGTTACAAAAATATGTTTTTTCAGAAAATTACAGTAATAACCAACACAAAAGGAAGAAAGGAAAAAAACCAAAAACAAAAAAAAGGACTTACATCACATATACAGAAATAAAAGGCTGCTGTGCTCTTTGAAAGGAAAACAGTTTCAAGGAAAATTAAAAAATTGGAACGTCTTGGAAGTCAGTTTAGACATGATTGACTCCACAAAACAATACGTTTGCATTTTAGAAATTGTTTAAAATGTTTCATACAGGTTTGTAAGCTTAAAAATATGTTTGAAAAGGACTGATAAGTTGATGCATTCTTTGTAATTAAGGTTTAATGTTAGTAGCAGCATCATCATTTCTTCAAAAATTCAAATGGTGCATGATATATAGATTATTGATCCAGTTAATGGAGTAAGGGAGGAATTATTTTTAGACAACACTTTCAAAAAATGTAAAAAGTTAAAATACATTTATTGAAATTTGCCTTCCTCTGGATTCAATATTCAAGCTCAATATAGTTTAAAATAAATTAACGTTAAATGTTAGTAGCTTATGTTAATGTTTGCATTGTTAGCATTGTATGTTAAAAAGTTGGCGAAATTAATTTAGTAAATGTTAAAAAAGATTTAGGTCATTTGCAGCAGAATAATTTTTTAACAAAATTCAATGTATAATTAAATAGAAAGTATTCATCCAGGGAGTAATCCGATCACCATTTAATGGGGTCAGGAAGGAATTCATTTTTCCCCCTTTTGAGACAATTGGCTAAGTTGCAATGGGGTTTTTTACTGTTTGCCTTCCTCTGGATTCAATACCTATGTGTTTTAACAGGAGTTTAAATTAAAGTTTGTATGTTAAAAAGCATTCTCTCATGGTTGAAGAGACTCATTTACAAAAAGTTCAACAATTTCATGTTAGTATTGTTAAAAAAAAAATACATTACACACTGTTTACCATATGACTTGAATATTAGAAAACTTCATGTAATGGTTTAAAATAAGTTTTCAGAGAAATTTGATGGATTTTTAGATTAGTATTCCATACATGATAATTACAAAGTTTGATATGGTTTAATACTACATTGTTAAAAAAATATAAAAATAAAAAAAAGTACTTCTTTGTAGATAAAAAAAAGGTTTAGAGTATTGTGTATCACAAAAAAAGCATTTCCAGATTTAAAATTCTATTGACCGTCATTTTTTGACGGGCAAATCGCTTGTATATATATATATTTTCCATTTGCTGGCCTCCCAATCATAGGTGATAGTCATTCTGCGGTACTATGGAGGAAATCTCGCACTTCAGCAGACTTTCTCCACTACAAGTTTATCTTGCGCACCTTCTTCTCTGCACTCAATCTTGCCAAACGAGACTACATATCATCACTAATATCAAACGTGTCCTCCCACCCCAAACATTTATTTGCTACATTCAACACCCTCCTCTGCCCACCCCCTCCTCCTGCCCCTTTCTGTCTTACAGCTGATGACTTTGCCAGCCACTTTAAAAATAAACCATCCAAAATAAACTCTCCTCCCAGCGTGGCCCTAACTCACCATCCTCTCAACAAACTGACAACACCCAGCCCTTCCCCTTCACTAATGCCTGCTCCCCTATGGACTCCTTTGACCCTGTAACAGAGGATGAAGTATCTACTTTACTATCAACCTCTCACCTTACAACTTGTCCACATTATCCTATTCCCTCACAGTTAATCCCTCTGCTCTTTACCACACTTATTCTAGCTCTCACACATCTATTCAACCTCTCCCTCAATACTCCCAAGTTTCCATCCTCTTTAAAGCATGCCATAATTACGCCCATTCTTAAGAAGCCCTCATCTGATCCAGCTTCTTCCAACTATCGCCCCATCTCTAGTAAATTTTCGGTTCGCGAATCGCGGACGCGAACCGCCGCAAATGTTCGCGAACCGGCGAACATCGGCGAACCGCCATAGACTTCAATGGGCAGGCAAATTTTAAAACCCACAGGGACTCTTTCTGGCCACAATAGTGATGGGAAAGTTGTTTCAACGGGACTAACACCTGGATTGTGGCATGCCGGAGGGGGATCCATGGCAAAACTCCCATGGAAAATTACATAGTTGATGCAGAGTCTGGTTTTAAGCCATAAAGGGCATAAATTACCTAACATTCCTAAATTGTTTGGAATAACGTGCTTTAAAACATCAGGTATGATGTTGTATTGATCAGGTAGTGTGAGGGTTAGACCCGCTTCACAGTGACAGACCAAACTCCCCGTTTAACGCACCGCAAACAACCACAAACAGTCCATTTGCACAAGCGCAAACTCCCCATTTGCACAAGGTTGGATACCAAGCTCGCCATGTCCCGTTCCTTGTCCTCACTGATGTCATTGAAGGTCTCTTCCTCCACCCAGCCACGTACAACACCAAGGGTCCCCGAAAGGTGACAACAAGCCCCCTGGGGCGCCTGCTGTGTTTGGCCTTCCACCTCCTCAAAGCCACCTTCCTCCTCTGACTCCTCTTCTTCAGACTCCTCTCACTGCATTGCCTCTCTCTGCATTATTATAAGGTGTGTTAAGTAGTACTACTCTTATCAGTTTAAAACCTGTTACAGCACATATCAGGGGGCGTGTATAAGGCCTGGATTTTATGGAAACAGGAGATGGAAAAAGATGCTTTGTTGGTCGTATCACTTCAATTTTGGGGCACGGCACGTGCAGTCAAAGGTGCCACCAGATAGGAGTGGTGTGTTTGTAAGTACTACTCTTATCAGTTTAATACTTGTTACGTCACCTATCAGGGGGCATGTATAAGGCCTGGATTTTTAGAACCAGGAGATGGAAAAAGATGCTTTGTTGGTCGTATCACTTCAATTTTCGGGCACGGCACGTGCAGTCAAAGGTGCCACCAGATGGGAGTGGCGTGTTTGTAAGTACTACTCTTATCAGTTTAATACTTGTTACGTCACCTTTCAGGGGGCGTGTATAAGGCCTGGATTTTTAGAACCAGGAGATGGAAAAAGATGCTTTGTTGGTCGTATCACTTCAATTTTGGGGCACGGCACGTGCAGTCAAAGGTGCCACCAGATAGGAGTGGCGTGTTTGTAAGTACTACTCTTATCAGTTTAATACTTGTTATGTCACCTATCAGGGGGCGTGTAAGGCCTGGATTTTTAGAACCAGGAGATGGAAAAAGATGCTGGGTCGGTCCTCCTACTGTCACAGGGCCGGGGGGCGCCCCCTCGTCGGGCTACCTGGTTGATCCTGCCTCAAAGATTAAGCCATGCACGTTTAAATACACACAGCCGGTACAGTGAAACTGTGAATTGCTCATTTCATCAGTTATAGACTGGTTCCTTTGATCGCTCCATCTGTTACTTTGATAACTGTCGGAATTAGAGAGCTGATACATGCCGACGAGCGCTGACTCCCCGGGATGCGTGCACTTATCAAAAATTAGGTATTGTTTCCTCTTCACTAAACGTGACACTAAAAGAAAACTCTTTTAAGACAATAATGAGGTGGTACCTTACACCAGCAAAACTCCATCTTCTGAACAAAACAAACCCTGGCACATGTTTTAGGGGCTGCACAGACACTGGTACACTAATTCACATGCTGTGGGAGTGTCCGAAAATGAGACCCATATGGACAGCAATATGACCTATTAGAAACACTTTTGGGGACAACAGTAACACAAAAGCCTGAGGAAGCTTTGCTAGGCCTTCCAATTATGGGGCTATTCAAATCAGAACAATGTTTAACAAGACAGATATTTTTGGACACGCGATGCTAAACACTGGAAACTTACCTCCCCTACTCACACTGAAGTACTTCACAAAATCAGGTTCATTCGGCTATGAGCTCATTTTCAGCTGAAATTGATGAAAGATACCGTCGATGGGCCTCCTGCTGGGACTTATGGACTCTACGAGGTCCACAATAAGGTTCGTGGGAACTACTTTTATGGGTTGACATGATGTTTGATCTATGATTTCACCTTACTGTACCTCCTGGACACATGTCTGCTTTGAGGAATGTATATATGTTCAAGACCTTGTGTGACTTAATATATATGTTTTACATGGTCATGTGTTATTCTAACCAAAAAAGCAAAACTTTGAAAGAAACTTTTTGATATATCTTGTTGATACTTGAGAGATTTGTTATATGATTTGCTGAACTTACGATGTTATATTTGTTTATTCTTTCAATAAAAAAGTTAATTATAAAAAATAAAAAAATTAGGTATTGTTGACTCCGGCAATCGACAGAGCGCAGCTAGTGAGGAAACGTTAGCACCGTGCAAACATGGCCACCGGGATGTATCTGGAGCATTATCTGGACAGTATAGAAAACCTGCCGTGTGAGCTTCAAAGAAACTTTCAGTTTATGAGTGACTTGGATCAAAGAACAGAAGATAAAAAGAAAGAAATAGATAAGTTAGCTGCTGAGTACATTGCCACTGTACGTGACCTCTCACCTGAGCAGAGAGTGCAGCACCTTCAGCGAATACAGAATGACTACAGCAAGTGCAAAGAATACAGTGATGATAAGGTGCAGCTGGCCATGCAGATCTATGAGATGGTGGATAAGCACATCCGGAGGCTGGATGCAGATCTTGCTCGTTTTGAAGCTGACCTGCAGGATAAGCTTGAGGGAACAGAGTTTGACAGCCCAACAGGACGTGGAATAAAAAAGAATCGTGGTCAGAAAGAAAAGTGAGGATCTCGGGGCCGCAGGGTATCTGAAGAAGACACTGTGAAGAAAAAGAAACTAAAAGGAGGGCCGGTCTTTTTAGAGGCAGTACTGTCTGTCCATCCGTCAGATGTCCTGGATATGCCAGTGGATCCTAATGAGCCTACATACTGCCTGTGTCACCAAGTGTCCTATGGAGAAATGATTGGCTGTGACAACCCAGATTGCCCAATTGAATTGTTTCATTTTGCTTGTGTGGATCTCACCACAAAACCTAAAGGGAAATGGTTTTGTCCTCGCTGTACCCAGGAGCGGAAGAAATTATTGCTCTGTGTATAACTGTGGTGTCTTTACTACTTCCATGTGCATCAATTCTGTTTGTATCTTCCCTGTTATGTCCCCCCCACTGGAAGGTTTTCATATTGGAGCACAAAGACAGCTGATTGTGCAGATCATCCAGTGCTGGTAGTAGAAACATCACTTCTAGTGGAGGACGGGTATTGCACTTTAGGAATGGTACTACAGTTCTTCAATCGCCTCACTCAATTTATTTCCTCCAATTCCTTACTTGACCCCTTCCAATCTGGTTTCCGGGCCCAACATTCTACAGAAACAGCCCTTACAAAAGTCACTAATGACTTGCTAACCGCCAAATCAAAGGGTCACTACTCTATTCTAATTATCCTGGATCTCTCTGCTGCCTTCGATACAGTTGACCACCCTCTTCTAATCCAAACTCTCCGCTCTTTTGGCATCCAGGACACAGCTCTTTCATGGTTCACATCCTATCTTAAAGATCGTACATTTAGTGTCTCCTTCTCTGGCACCTCTTCTTCACCTCTCCCTCTGTCTGTTGGCGTTCCCAAAGGTTCTGTCCTAGGCCCCCTCCTCTTCTCCATCTACACCTCCTCCTTTGGCACCCTTATAAAATCCTATGGATTTCAGTATCATCTCTATGCAGATGATACTCAAATCTACCTCTCTGCACCCGATCTATCCCCTTCTCTTTTAGCTCAAGTTTCCAACTGCCTCTCTAGCATATCCTCCTGGATGTCCACCCGTCAACTCAAACTCAACATGTCTAAGACTGAACTTCTAATGTTTCCACCCTCTACTACAGCTTCCACACCTCAAATATCTCTCACTGTTGACAACACCATCATCACCCCTACCTCCCAGTCCCGTTGTCTTGGGGTTCTACTGGATCCCGCCCTCTCTTTTATTCCTCACATCCAAGCAATAACAAAATCATGTCAGTTTCACCTAAAAAACATCTCCAAAATTTGTCATTATCTTACAGAAGACACAGCTAAAATTCTAATTCCCTCTCTCATCATCTCTCGACTCGACTACTGCAATTCCCTCCTTGCTGGCCTCCCCATCTCTCGTCTGTCTCCCCTCCAATCCATAATAATCGCCTCTGCTAGACTCATCTTCAATACCAAACGATCAGTGTCTGCAGCTCCTCTCTGTCAATCACTCCACTGGCTTCCCATAGCTTCCCGAATCAAATTTAAAATCATGACCCTAACATATAAAGCCCTCAACAACAGTGCACCCCCTTATATCTCTGCTCTTGTTTCAAAATACTCTCCCAACCGGCCCCTTCGTTCTGCTAACGACCTTCTTCTTTCCTCCTCTCTCATCACCTCCTCTTACTCCCGTCTTCAAGACTTTTCTCGTGCTTCCCCATCTATTTGGAACTCCTTGCTCCACTCCATTATATTATCTTCCTGCCTCCAAACCTTTAAGAAATTATTAAAAACACACCTGTTTAAAAAATCTTATCACCTTCAGCCTTAACATGTACAACTAAACATTCCACAGCTTAATAAAACTCCCACCCACAATCTACTGTACAACACACAGACCCCTCCACTTTACTGAACCAATTGCTTTCAATTGCATTTGTCACCCTCTTGTATCACACATAAACCCTTAGATTGTAAGTTTGCGAGTTTTCAATCTTGTGTCAGTGCCTTGGAAACAAGCTCTATGTACATTTGATTTTATGCTCAAAAACAGGGCCCTCCATTCTTTACAAGGTGTTTAATTTGTTTCTGCTATGTACTCAACCCCTGTACAGTGCTATGGAATATGTTGGCGCGATATAAATATAGATAATTATAATAATAATAATAATAATAATAATAATATGCCACATCCCATACACCCCATCCAAAGTTTATACATCAACCAAAGTTGCAAACTTTTTTAATGCATTTCCTATTTGATTATGTTCAGTCTTTCTATTTGCTAATGCCCTTTTGAAAAGGCATTCATACGAAGGACCAAAAAAATAAACTAAAGCATATGATGTGGGTAAATTGCAATTATGCTGTTGATTCTTTCAAGAAAAAAAAAATCAGACAATTTTATGAGCATTTTAAATCATTTTGAAATTGATGCATTTTGAATTCTTCATTGAGTCACTGTATCATGTTAGTTTAGCATGCTGAAGAATAGTAGATATGTATCTACATTTGTCAAGTAATAATCTTCAAGAAAGCACATTCTGGCTTCCTTTAAATAATCTTTTGTTCAAGACCAAATACATTCACACACAACATATATGTCTGCATACATCTTATTTGCATGCACCATGTATTTTTTATTTAGTTTTTCTGGTTCCTGTTTGTAAAACAGATAAACCCTTGTAAAAGTTTATTACACTATGTATCTGTTTTAGGACTACTGAATCAATAACCTATAGTAATATGTGGTTAGACTGGCTAAATTGTTGCACACAGAACTACTAATCGAATCTGGGTTCGGTTGTCTGGTCCTTTGCTGCTATCTCAGTGATGTTCCTTTTAAACCTGTAGACGCAAACCTGCATTCATATTTTTTTTTCACTTTTATTTTTCATTTACAACTAACTGCTGTTCAGTTGTGTATTTGAAGGTAGTAACCTTTAGCACATTGCACAGTCAGAACAGGATCATTCGTGGTGAAATTCTCAACGCACATCTTTTCCCACCATGACAACATTTAAAATATTACAGTCCAACTCTACGTTGTGAAGAATGTAGAAATATTGTATGTTTTCACTGTTGGTCAGACCCTTTCTAATAGTGGAACTGGTAGAAAATGCCACTTTGAAGAATTTTTTTGGATTGATCTAATAAAGCTAGACTGAGAAATCTGAAAAAAATAAATAAAAATAGGCTGCTGTTGCAGCGACCAGAAAAATTTACGTTTGTTTCCCAGGCAGAAACTGCCCTAAAACATTGCGTCTTGAACCCTAGTTGGTGGCGGATAAGTCAAAGATAAAATACTGCAGCTTGTGGACCATTTTTAACTCAAGGCAGCTCATCTCATCAGTCCTTTTTTAGTCTAATGTATCGCCCAGTGTCAGTCCGTTCGGGATCCATCCCTTATTCATCTTTATAAAGGTGAGGCAATCTAGACTTTTTTGACCTAGGCGACTTCTCTTCTCGGTGACAAAACCTCCTGCTGCACTGAAGGTCCTTTCTGACAGGACACTTGAAGCGGGGCAGGCCAGAAGTTCAATTGCAAATTGGGATAGCTCAGGCCACAGGTCTAGCCTGCATACCCAGTAGTCAAGGGGTTCATCGCTCCTCAGAGTGTCGATATCTGCAGTTAAGGCGAGGTAGTCTGCTACCTGTCAGTCAAGTCGTTCTCTGAGGGTGGATCCCGAAGGGCTGATGCGATGCGTAGGACTGAAAAAGGTCCGCATGTCCTCCATCAACAACACGTCTTTTAAACGTCCTGTCCTTGCCGGCGTGGTCGTGGGAGGTGGATTACTTTCACCTCTTCCCCTGCTATATTGCCCTTGTGCTGTGACATCACCCTTATATGCTGTGTAAAGCATACTTGTTAATTTGTTTTGCACCTGCTGCATCCTTTCTGACTTGCGGTAATTTGGTAACAAATCAGGCACTTTCTGCTTATACCGGGGGTCTAGTAGCGTGCACACCCAGTACAGGTCGTTCCCCTTCACGACAGCATGAAAGACCCCATTTGCACAAGGTTGGATGCTGAGCTAGTCATGTCCCGTTCCTCATCCTCAGTGATCTCGCTGAAGATATGTTCTTCCCCCCAGCCACGTACAACACCACAGGTACCAGAAAGGTGACAACGAGCACCCTGGGATGCCTGTTGTGATTGGTCTTCCTCCTCCCCCTCAAAGCCACAATCCTCTTCCAGAGTTGCCGCAGGTCCAGCAAGCGATGCTGATAAGGCTGTTTCTGGTGGTGATGGTGACCACAACTATTCCTCGTCACGCTCATCTACGGCCTGATCCAGCACTCTTCGCAGGGCACGCTCCAGGAATAAAACAAATGGTATGATGTCGCTGATGGTGCCTTCGGTGCGACTGACAAGGTTTGTCACCTCCTCAAAAGGACGCATGAGCCTACAGGCATTGCGCATGAGCGTCCAGTAACGTGGCAAAAAAATCCCCAGCTCCGCAGAGGCTGTCCTAGCACCCCGGTCATACAAATACTCATTAATGGCTTTTTCTTGTTGTAGCAGGCAGTCGAACATTAGGAGTGTTGAATTCCAACGTGTGGTGCTGTCACAAATCAAGCGCCTCACTGGCATGTTGTTTCACCGCTGGACATCTGAAAAGTGCGCCATGGCCATGTAGGAACGCCTGAAATGGCCACACACCTTTCTGGCCTGCATCAGGACGTCCTGTAAGCCTGGATACTTATGGACAAAGCGTTGTACGATCAGATTACACACATGTGCCATGCACGGCACATGCGTCAACTTGCCCTAATTCAATGCCGCCAACAAATTTCTTCTGTTGTCACAAACCACTTTGCCAATCTCTAGTTGGTGCGGAGTCAGCCATTGATCCACCTGTGCGTTCAGGGCGGACAGGAGTGCTGGCCCGGTGTGACTCTCTGCTTTCAGGCAAGTCAACCCCAAGACGGCATGACACTGCCGTATCCGGGATGTGGAATAGTATCTGGGGAGCTGGGGGGGGTGCCGTTGATGTGGAGCAAGACGCAGCAGTAGAAGAGGACTCAGCTGAGGAGGTTATGGAAGAGGATTGAGTAGGAGGAGTAGAGGAGGTGGCAGCAGGCCTGCCTGCAAGTCGTGGCGGTGTCACCAACTCCTCTGCAGAGCCACGCATTCCATGCATGGCAGGCGTCAGCAGGTTTGCCCAATGCGCAGTGTAGGTGATATACCTGCCCTGACCATGCTTTGCAGACCAGGTATCAGTGGTCAGATGGACCCTTGCCCCAACACTGTGTGCCAATGATGCCATTACTTCCTTTTGCACAATTGAGTACAGGTTGGGGATTGCCTTTTGGGCAAAGAAATTTTGGCCGGGTAACTTCCACTGCGGTATCCCAATCGCTAAAAACTTTTTGAATGCCTCAGACTCCACCAGCTTTTATGGTAAAAGCTGGTGGGCCAAGAGTTCAGACAAGCCAGCTGTCAGACGCCGGGCAAGGGGGTGACTTTGTGGCATTGGCTTCTTACGCTCAAACATGCCCTTGACAGACACCTGACTGTGGGGAGATGAGCAGGAACAGCAAGAGGCGAGAGACGGAGTGGTGGAGAGTTGAGAGGGGGCAAGGAGGACAGCAGTGGTTGATGTGGATGAAGATGCTGGACCAGGAGGAGGATGGCGGCTTTGAGTTTGTGTGCTGCTTGTACTCATGTGTTGATCCCTTTGGCGTTTGTGATGTGACATCATGTGCCTTCGCAAAGCAGTTGTACCTAGGTGGGTGTTGGACTTCCCACGACTTTCTTTTGGCACAGGTTGCAAATGGCATCGCTGTTGTCAGAGGCAGACACACAAAAAAAATGCCACACTGCTGAGCTCGGCGGTGACGGCATTCTGGTGGTGGCAACAGCATGCGTTGATTGGCGCTCTGTCTGGCTGACCCTGGGTGCTGATGCATGCTGTCTGACTGCCACTAGCTCATTGCGATGACCTCCCTCTACTTCCAACTCGTCTCCTCCTCCTCTCTGTCTCACCATCTGAACTTTCCCCCTGTTCTTCTTCTCTTCTAGCAGGCACCCACGTGACATCCACGGATGCATCGTCATCATCATCACCCGCCTCACTTGTATATGACAACTGAACAAAGGAAGCAGCAGCGGGTACATCATCATCATCATCATCACATCGTACGTACATGTGTGTAATGCTGCCTGACTGAGACATATCCCTGTTATCTACATTCTCTGGCAATAATGGTTGCGCATCACTCATTTCTTCAAACTGATGTGTAAATAACTCTTCTGACTGATCAATTGAATTGGCTGTGGTACAAGTGTTGGTGGTGGTGGCAGGCGGGTGAGTGGTAACTTGAGAGGTGCCCGAAGCTAAGCTGGAGGAGGATGGTGCATCAATGTTCCAAGCGGAAGCTGTAGAAGATTGGGTGTCCTGTGTTAGCCAGTCAACTACGTCCTCTGAACTTTTCAAGTTCAGGGTAACTGGCGTCTGAAAACTGGGCATTATTGTAGGGCCAAAGGGAATCACATGACCACAACCACAACAGTCTCTGCGGGGTGTCCTGCCTCTGCCTGTCATTTTTTTTTAAATGTGGACTGTTGGTACCCCAACTAGACTGGATTAATTGAACTTGGCACAGTGTATTTTAAAATTATGAGAAAACATGTTCTGTAAACTAAATAAAAATCATTTTAGGAGGTTGAGAGAAAAAGAAACCGGATGGGGGGATACCGAGCAGAGCACACCATATACAGCCCACTGGGAGACAAACTCATCCATTCCCCCAGTGGACAAAGCCAGGTGGTACTCTGCCCGGATACGGGAGCGCACCAGCACCCGGAACATGGCCTCAGGTGACAAGGGAACCCCCCTATCAAACACTGCGTCCTTGACTTATATATAGCAAATTTGGGTAATGCCAGGAGCAGGTTGACGAGGAGGTCCCTGGCCTTATTGCCCCGGGACACTGGGCACCCAAAAATAAAAATGTGAGGGGAGAAATGCAGCCAGAACTGCAGGAGGAGGCCCCTCAAGAGTGACAAGAGGGGCTGCAGTCTGGCGCAACTAAAATAAATATGATACACGGACTCTCCTTTGCCACAGAATGGACAAGTGGAGGGAGAGTCCGTGAATTTAGCTAAGTACTCTCACGTGCTCAGTGCACCATGGAGCACTCTCCAACTCAAGTCCCCGGTGGGTCGTGGAACTAAATCAGAATAAAGTTCAGAATAAAGGCCTCTTGCCCTCGTCAGCTGGTAGGATTTGCCTCCAGATGGTATCGGGATGGGTCACGAGGGCAAGGAAGTGCACTGTATGGAGCACGAGAGAATATAAGCTCTTCCTCGGCATGCCGCGAAAGCATGCCGAGGGTATGTCCCTCAACTTCGAGAGGTTGGGGACAGGAGGAGCCTGAGGGGAATCACGGGGCTTGTGTCCAATGCAAACAGCCGGAGCAGGGGTGTTGAAAGGTGCATGTGGCACTCCGGCCTGCAAAGCCCCGCGAAGGAAGGTGCGCGAGTCGGGGGAGATGGCATCCCTAATCTCCTGGAGCAAGCGCCCTGAGACTTTGGGCGTCACATATCCCAAACGGAGCGCAAGCTCCTGGGGTGACACCCAATCAGAACGCCCGTATTCCAGGAGATCCCCGACTCGGGTCATCCGTGCATGACTAAGGCGGCGGATGATACTGGGGGACTGTAACATTGGAGCCCCCACTGCTGGATTAAATAGCAGGGGCTCCGTGAATATTTCATCCCCCAAAGGCACGCCCTGCCTGGTCACGGAGACCATGCTCCAGGCCTTGAGGGTTTCCTGGTAGTATGCCGGCAACACAGAGAGGTCTCTCCCAAACCCCTCGGGCCTGATCAGAAATAATTGCCGGTCATACCTCAGGTTGCGCAACTGGCGATAAAAGCTGGATGCCAGTGCTCACCACTGCGGAGAGGGATCTGCATATAGGTATCTCTGCAGGTACTGAAGGCGGAAGGTGGACAACTGGGAGCACACACAAACTACTCCCTGTCCACCCTCCACCAAAGGCAGACTTGCCACCCCTGCAGAGACCCAATGCCTTCCCATCCAGAGGAAATCTAACAAATTCCTCTGGATATTGGTGACAAACTCGGGGGTCGGACTCAGACAAATCAGCCGGTGCCAGATCTGAGAAGCCACCAGCTGATTCACCACTAGAGTCCGCCCCCTAAGGGAAAGCATTTTTGCTAGACCCCTCCATCGTCCCAGACGAGAGAGGACACTGCCCTCTAACTCCCTCCAGTTGTCTGGGACTGAAGCGTCCGCAGCGGACAGGTAGACCCCCAGATATTTAATGACATCTGCCTCCCACGTGATGTCACGAAACGTGGGAGGCAAAGAGTCTACCTGTAAATTACCCTCTAAAAGGCCTGTGCATTTGGACCAGTTGATCTGAGCGGAGGAGGCAGCTGAATATACCTCCTGGCACTGTTTTGCCAGCTCAAGATCAACTGGATCCTGGGCCACGAGGAGCACATCGTCAGCATAAGCTGAAAGGACAATCCGCATGTCTGGATCTTTTAGCACCAGCCCTGTGAGCCTTTTCCTCAGTAGGCAGAGGAAAGGCTCGATGGCCAGTGCATATAACTGTCCAGACAAGGGACATCCTTGACGCACCCCTCGTCCAAATACCAAAGGTGCTTTTAGGGACCAATTGATTTTAAGTAAACACTCTGCAGAGGCGTACAGTGTTCTTATAAAGCCCACAAACTGTGGGCCAAAGCTGTACACTTGCAGAGTGGCTATGAGGTAACCATGGTCCACCCTGTCAAACGCCTTCTCTTGATCTAAAGAGAGAAAGGCGAGTGACAGACCAGTCCTGCGGGAATAATGCAATATATCCCGGACCAGAAAGATACTATCAAAGATAGTCCGGCCTGGGATCGCATAGGACTGGTCAGGGTGAACCAATTCTGCCAGCACAGACCCAAGTCTAAGCGAGATGGCTTTAGCTACAATCTTGTAGTCTGTGCTGAGCAGAGAGACCGGTCGCCAGTTCTTAATAAGCCGGAGATCCCCCTTTTTGGGCAGCAGGGCAAGTACTGCCCTGCGACAAGACAGTGGCATCTCGCCGGTCTCCAGGGCTTCCCCAAGGACTAGATGGAAATCAGGTCCCAGAGTCTCCCAGAAAAATTGGAAAAACTCTACAGTCAGTCCGTCCAGTTCTGGAGACTTCTCACAGGACATGGCACGGAGGGCTTCAGAGAGTTCTTGAAAAGATAGTGGTATATCAAGCCACTCTCTTACACCCTCACTGACTGTGGGGAGCCCCTCCCATAGCACCCTGCCGGCGTCTGGAGAAATGGGATCCGGAGAGTAATGATCTTTATAAAAGTTCCGGGCTCTATCCCGGATACTCTCCGGATCTGTAAGGGGGGCACGGTCTTCATCTAGAAGACAGGTGATGTGCCTACTATTACCCCCCTTTTTCTCCAGTGAGTAGAAGAGGCGCGAGCCGCGGTCTAGATCTTTGAGAAAACCTAAGCGGCTGCGCACGTATGCCTCCTTGGCCTGGTGTCGTTCCAGGTCACAGAGGACACCCTTCCTCTCTACATACTCGCTCTGCAGGGATTGGTCCCTACAAGTGAACAGCCTCTGCTCCAGATGGAGTACCTCCCCCCGGAGTGACTCCAACTCAGCTTCGCGCTGCCCACTCGCCCCCTTGGTATATTCCTGACACAGAAGTCGCAAATGAACCTTGCCCAAGTCCCACCACAGTGTTAACGTGGCAAAGTCCCCCTTGCAACCCCTCCAGTCCGTCCAAAACTCCCGGATCAATGTCACGAGCCCCTGGTCCTTCAACAAAGCATTGTTAAAGTGCCAATAGGCGGCTCGTGGCGCTGTTGGCGTTAGCGCCACCGTCACAGACACACAGTTGTGGTCTTGAACGGAGCCAGCCTAATGGCACAAGAACCGACTCGTGACATATAGTGACGAGATATATATAGTCTATCGATCCGGGAGTGGGACACCGGACCGGCTCTCACCCTGACGTAGGTGAAACCGTCTGATGCACCTGGGTTCTGCTCTCGCCAGATGTCCTCCAGGGAGAAGCGGGCGATGATCTCCCGCAGGGCTGACGCAGAAGGCGGGTACGGCTCTGGACTATTCCGGTCCAGAGCGTCGAGGGTGCAGTTGAAATCACCCCCGAGTACCAAACACTCATCTGCGTCAACCGTCTCCAAAAACTGGGACAGTTTGGCGAGGAACCTCACTCTCTCGGGCCCTCCAGCAGGGGCATATATATTAACTAGGTTAATGATGCTACCCTGCTCTCGGACCCGGAGGTGGATTAGACGGCCTGGGATAAAAGCTTTCACAAGCAGCAGCTCTGGCTGAAAAGACTCTGAGAACAGGGTCACCACTCCACATGACGCCGATGTTAAGTGGCTGAAGAAGACCCTGCCTCTCCACTCCAGTTGCCACGAGGCCTCAGCCTCTGGAGTGGTGTGAGTTTCCTGCAGGAAGCTCACAGAGTACCCTCCCTGATATAAATAGGAGAGTACCTGGAACCTGCGGAAACTGTCTTGACAGCCATTGGTATTTAGCGTGCTGATGTGCAAAGGCATTACTGCGTGTCAGGAATTGTGCGTTCCTCAGACCCTTGAGACTGCTGATAGGACACGCACATTTTATAGAATTTCCGGACGCGGAGATGCTCCGCAGTCCCAGAATTCTTGGCCCTAGTGCTGACCACTAGATATTGCTGGAGAGAGTGGAGAATAAACGACATATTCTTCCACCTCTCCAAGGCCAGCCGCACCTTCCTTTTCTTTTGTCCATGAAGGGTGCTCTCAAGGAATAGATCTATTTCCTTGACAGGGATAACCCACCCAGAATCTGATGTTCCTTCTAGTGGGTCACCCCTGGGCTCCTCTTGGCTGAGGGCTTTTACTCCATCCTCCCCGGCTGGAGTCAGTTTCCTTAGCTTTATTCTCAGGGACCCCCTCTTAGATGATACAGAAGGAGTCCCTTTAGCTCCCTTCAAGGTAAATAATGGACCCTTGGATTGCTGCTGCACCCCTGTAGCTTCAGGAGTGCATTCAGGGGTAGCTGGCTGGACAGCAGTGGCTGGCATTGCTTCCTTAATGGAAGCCTTGGAGGCTTTATATGCCTCCTCTGCCAGTTCCACCGCTGCTTGCTCAGCTTGGATGGCACAGATGTTAGGGTCAGTGGACGGCTGGGGAGGGTAGACAGGCTCTCCCATGATGTTAACAGGAAAACCTGTTTTATCACCCTCCCCCATTTCCACTTCCCCTTGTGCCACATCCCCCTGACAGACAAATCCATGGGGTCCTGAATGGGGGTCATGCCTATATTCCTCCCCTCCAGTAGTGACTCGGCCTGGGGCTCTAACAAAGCCCGAGGTACGTCACTAGAGAGTGACACGGGAGGAGGAGAATGACTGGTGCCCTTGAAGCTCAGCACCTCAGGAACACTGACTACCCATTCAGCAGGGGCTTTGTTGGGACCCCCCTCAAAGGCCAGAGGCAGAACCTGATCTTTCTTGTCTACCCCTGCCTCACTTGGGAAACCCTCTTGCCCCTGCTTTCCTCCAGACCCTTTTCCACATTAACCCCTATAGGGTCTGGAGAGAGAGATGTGTGGTCTGGCACCGGCTGGCTGAGCTTAATAACCGGGCCAGACAATGTCACAGGATGAGGAGGAGATGTTTTGTTCCTCTTCTTGCTTTTAGAGGGAGGTGCTCCACTATAGAGCACTTCCCACTTATCAGCAACCTCCCTGTTGGTTTTATGCTTCCTCTTCCTGGGGACGTCACTCCTGGAAGAGGAGCTGCCACTAGTTGCCTCCCCTGCAGAGGGCTTATTATCCCTCTGCTTACACTGTGCCCCCACACTAACTGATGTAATTATGGTGGGGGCAGATTGGGACTTGGGAGATGCAGCTGTGACACAGGGAAGACCGGTGACATTCTTCCCCTTTTTCCCCGTGTCTGCAGTCTTGCTGGAGACCACAGACACAGGTGGCTTTTTTGGGGAAGAAGGGGGTTTGGAGGCCGTGGTGGTGGCTTGAGGAACGGCCTCCTTGCCTGAGCTCTGTGGGGGGGCTATGACCCTTGAGGTCCCCGCTGTTATGGGCTCAGCGGGGATGGGTGCTGTACTGACGGAGGTGCCATTTGCTGGGGCTGGGGCATAATGCTTTACATTAGGACAATTCCTACGTGTATGCCCCAACCCCTTGCAATGATAGCACTGCACCTCCGTAGTGCTGTAAAAAATCCTGTAGAGCACCCCCTCAAATGGAACCCCAAAAGACCCCTCTATGTTTTCTGCGCCGTGAGGCAGGCACATTTGTACCTGCCTCTTGAAAGAGAGCACATGACGAAGTGCTCTCTCTCTGCACCCCAGGGGAATTTTAATAAATGGTGTTTTTACTTCCCCTAGGGTTAGCAGGTGGGGGCGCAGGAGGGAGTCTGGTAGGAAGGGGGGCACATTAGAGAGTGTTACTTTTGTGCCCAACCCTTCCAGGGGTTCTATTGGGACATATAATCCCCCCACTGTGATGCCTCTCTGTATAAGAATGTGAGCAGCAGCCAGAGTACGGGTAAAGAAAACTTTTTTTTTTTAGTTTATTTGTTTTATTTATTTTTATTTTTTGTTTTATGATTTTCTATTGTTTTCTTTTTAAAAATATATAAGTGTGAAAAAGAAACAAAAAGACAAAATTAAGGGAGAGAGAGAGATGATGTTTGCAGTGGAAGGGTTAATGGCCTGTTGCAAGGTGTTGCTAATTGCAACAACACAGAGAACACCGTGGCTTTTTAACCCCTCTGTGTCTCTGTGTCAGATGTAAAAAAAGCCTTTTAAACAAAACTTCAAATTGTTTTCCCCCCACTGCCTACAAAGATGTTACTTGTCTTCTCTCCCCCCAAAACATAAAACCCAACACCAAACAAACAAAATTTTAACAAAACCTGAAAGACTTTTTTAAAAAGTCAAAGTAAAAAAGCTCCAGGAGTGCAGGTGAAGTTCTAAGGGAGGGGTGTGGCAAAGTATCCAGGAGACAGCTCACTCTCCTGGGATAGAGGGCTGAGCCTGACTCCCAGAAAACTAAAACTTAAATTAAACTAAGAAAAATACCACAAAAACTCCCAAAAATTAACAATACAGTGTAAAAAGTGCTTATAAACAGAAAAGTGTTAAAATAAAACTTGTATTTGAGGGACTAAGACCCTAAAAAGCCTTTTGTTTAGAGCTCAAGCATGCACACAACCTCTTGGCACAGTACTTGTAAGCAAGACACACACTATGGGTAGTTGTCAAGCAAATGAACTTTGATTGACGGTCAGTCAAATGCACTTAGATTTAAGAAAATAAAAGTTTGGGTTTTTTAAATGAGGACTGTTGGTACCCCAAATAGATTGGATTGGTTGAACTTGGCACAGTACTTGTAAGCAAGACACACACTATGGGTAGCAGTCAAGCAAATGAACTTTGATTGACGGTCAGGCAAATGCACTTAGATTTAAGAAAATAAAAGTTGTTTTTTTTTTAAAGTAGACAACTAGTAAACAATATTATATTGTATGCGTTGTGCACACACAGTATAAGCTGTGAGCCTGACACACACACACTTGCAAGCACGGGCTAGCAGGGAGACAGGCAAATGAAATTAGATTACACAGAAAAAAAACAAAGAAAAAAAAATGATGTTATAGCCCTAAAAAGGGCTTTTTGGGGTGCTGTGTTTACAGCAGAGATCTGATGAGTCCTTCAGCACTGCACTGGACACTGAATAAACTTGCCTAGCTATTAATTTTCCTATTCAATCAGCATCACCTACACTCTACCTCCTCTCTGTAAGACTGCAAGTTAGTTATGATTCCAAAAAGGCTGCTGTCCATGAGGTAGAAGGGTGTGGAAGGGAGTGTATGCTGCTGATTGGCTGGAAACGTCTGTTGACTGTGACATGCAGGGTCAAAGTTTGCTCAATGATAAAGTATTGGGGGCGGGTCGAATCTCGCATATGTTCGCTGTTCGCCCGAACGCGAACATGCTATGTTCGCCGGGAACAATCCGCCGGCTAACTATTCGCGACATCTCTACCCGTCTCTCTACTTTCCCTGACTTAGAAACTGCTTGAACAGCTTGTCTACAATCACCTTATTTAATTTATTTCCTCCAATACCCTTCATTACTCCTTCCAATCTGGCTTCTGGGCCGAACACTCTACAGAAACAGCCCTCACAAAAGTCACCAATGACATACTAACCGCCAAATCAAAGGGTCACTTTTCTATTCTAATTCTCCTGGTCCTCTCTGCTGCCTTCCATACAGCTGATCACTCACTTCTAATCCAAACTCTCTGCTCCTTTTGCATCCATGACACAGCTCTCTCATGGTTCACATCCTACTTAGAAGATCATACATTTATTGTCTCCTTCTCTGGCACCTTGTCTTCACCTCTCCCTCTGTCTGTTGGTGTACCCCAAGGTTCAGTCCTAGGCCCCTCCTCTTCTCCGTCTACATAATCTCCCTTGGTACCCTAATACAATTCTTTAGTTGCTGCTACAGCTCTAATAAGTGTTTGAAAAAGACCTTGCAAATCCTATTTAGTACTCAAAATATTTTTGACAGAAATGTATATTTTTTCAGTTGCAAATCAGACTTTATTTGCGAGCTACAGCTACATCTAAATCAATATCGATTTTGTGTGACCAAATTAATTTGATCTTGTAATGTTTGAGCTGTGCTAAAACCAATGGAGTTCTAAGCCTGAATTTGAGTCTTTGGCTGGCCTGTGGGTGGGTAACTTGTAAACGGATTGCAAGTGGCTAATGGAAAATGTGGCAAATTTAAGATTGGTTTTAATTGCGTGCTTCCGGTCCTAAGTCATACGGGCCGTAATTTTACAGCAGTCGCTAAATTATTGCAGTTAAGTCCTGTGTGTTTCAACCGTTCATGCCCAAAGTCCTACTGGCCTCGCATTGAGCGCCTTCAGCGCTCATTGCAGCCTAAGTCCTGCAAGCCTCAACTGCACGCCTCGCTTTACGACATTCACAGTGCAATGCTCCTTCAGCGCTTATTGCAGCCTAAGTCCTGCATGCTGCGGCCGTTAACGGCGTGCCTCGCTTTGCAAGGCTCGCAAAGCATGACCAACGGCCCATATATTCACAACAATTAGATGGGATAAGAGTCAAAACACCGTAAAATATCAAGTGACAGAAAATAAACTAGTGGAAATTAGTTATATTGTTTAGTCGTTCTAACCCGTTCGACTCTCCGTGACTCTCAGTCACTAAACCATCTGAACTCCATAAAGTTCATGTTCATTGATTCAGTGACCTCATCAATCCATCTCCGCCTCCCCTTCTTCTTGTGCCTTCAATTGTTCCCAGCATCAGAGTCTTTTCTAGGGAATCCTGCCATCCCAAGATATGGCCAAAATATTTGAGCTTCAGCCTCACGATCATACCTTCTTGTGAACAGTTTGTCTTAATTTTCTGAAGTATTCATTTATTAAATCTTCTTGCAGTCCAAGCGACTCTAAGCGGTCTTCTCCAACACCACAATTCAAAGGCGTCAATTTTACAGTGCTGTGACATCCTTATGGTTACTACTGGGAATACCATAGTTCGAACTATGCAGACCTTTGTTGATAGTTTAATGTCTTTACTTTTTACTACCTTGTCCAAGCTTGCCATAGCTTTCCTCCCCAGAAGCAAACGTCTTTTAATTTCATGACTACCGTCACCATCTGCAGAGATCTTCGATCCAAGAAAATAAAATCTGTCACTGCCTCCACTTCTTCCCTGTCAATTTGCCAGGAAGTGAGATTGCTGCTTGCCATGATCTTCGTCTTTTTAACATTGAGCAGCCTAACTTTTGCACTCTCTTCTTTTACCGTCATCAATAAGTCCTTTAGTTCCTCCTCACTTTTAGCCATCAGAGTAGTATCATCGGCGTATCTGAGGTTGTTGGTATTCCTTCCAGCAATATTGATTCCAGCTTTGGATTCATCCAGTCCAACCTTACGCATGATGTACTCTGCATATAAGTTGAATAAATAAGGTGACAATAAACAACCTTGTCGCACTCCTTTTCTGATCTTGAACCATTTTGTTGTCCCATGTTCGGTTCTGATCGTGGCTTCTTGGTTGACATACATATTCTTTAGGAGGAGGATGAGATGATCTGGTACAAGAAAATGCCACATTTTGTTGTGATCCACACAGTAAAAGGCTTTAGAATAGTCTATGAAGCATAAGTAAATGTTGTTTTGGAACTCTCTTGCTTTCTCTATTATCCAGCGGACATTGGCAATTTGATCTCTTGTTCGTCTTCCTCTGCAGAACCTGGCTTGCACATCTGGTAGTTCCTGGTCCATAAATTGTTGTAGTCGAGCTTGTAGAATCTTAAGCATTACCTTGCTGGCATGTGAAATGAGTGCAATTGTTTCATAATTGGAGCACTGTTTGGCACTGCCTTTTTTGGGATTGGGATGTAGACTGACCTTTTCCAGTCTATTGGCCATTACTGAGTTTTCCTAATGTGCTGGCATAAAGGCAAGTAACACTTTCAAAGCATCATCCTGTAGACTTTTGAATTATTCAATTGGGATTCCATCATCTCCTGCAGCCTTATAATCAGCAAGACATCCTAGGGCCTATCTCACTTTGCTCTCCAAGATGTCTGGCTCCAGCTCATTGGACAAATTATTGAGGTTAGCACTGCTGTTAAGAGCCTTCCTGTATAGATATTTAGTGTATTCCTGCCACCTTTTCTTAATCTGATCTTCTCCTGTTAAGTCCCTACCATTTTTGTCTTTTATCATGCCCACTTTGGCATGAAAGGTTTCTTTTAGGTTCCCAATGTCAAATACAGAAAAGTGAGGATTAGGATTTCCCTGGGTGTTTTCCACCCTAATATACCATATACAAAAAAAGTGGGATAAATATATACAAGAAATATTATTTTATTAAGTAAATGACAGCGGCGTATATTAAAAACAGTGAGTGTAAAAACATTAGTGAGGAGAGTAAAAAAGGGGCAAATGTAAGGAATAGTAAAATACCCTAAGGCACTGGTATTGTGCAAAATGTAATCCTTAAGTAGGTGAGTATAACTATTCACACCTGGCGGGCGAGCAATGGAAGTTGTAAATAAGTATCAGGGTATACAAACCCTATAGTGTCCTAAATAGTATATTTGCAAAGCACCCTTATGCCTAAATATATGTCCTCCAAGTGTCCAGAGGGTACATTAGGAAAGGCAATATATTTGCATAGACATGAAGTATGGATCACTAAATGCCTTACTGATACACCTATTGCATTTAAATAAGGTACTAGAAGATTGTACCTATAAAAGTCAAACTTGCAAAGAGGCTCAGCCTAAAGTGCAGACAAGGTTGCCTTAACTAGTATATGCTACCCAGCGTGTGATCCAAACTGTGTCTATATAGACTAGTTGGTATCTAACTGTGATATGGTACAAACAAGTACCTAAAGCTGTATAAAGAGGATTGAGGCTGTGCCCCGTTTCTAGGGGTTACAATGGGTAGTATCTGATACTTGCAGGCATACTATGTCATTAGTGTGGCATAAGGGGCTTTACACTAGGCCGTAATAGGAGCAATATCGCGCTTCCTAAAGGAACTCGACCGCCAGGTTTGCAGCGCACATGCGCACGTCTAACGTGATGACGTGCGCAGCGTCGTTGCTAGGAGCCTGACGCGTTTCGACGTACCACGTCTTTGTCAAAGGAAAGTTGTATAACGCTGTCTCCAAGAGCTTTATATAGGGAGCTGTCGCCTAGGCAACCTAAAAATAGTGAATATATTGCCCATAACGGGCAAAAAGAGTAATGGAGATAGTCTAGATAGTCCATATAATATATACAAGAGGCTGCTGAGATATATATACAAAGGCATAAGAACAGAAATGATGTGTGCACTAATGCACTTATTATTAATACCAATATACAGATCATATAGATGAACTGAAAAAAGCTTATAATGAGCTAAAGGGAAGAGATACAGATGTGCAATATGAAAGCTACTATATCTATAGGGTGAAAGACTGCCAAAGAAGGCAGGTTTAAAAACAGAAAGTGAGCAAAAAAATCCATGTGTATAGGACCGTTATATAAATGAGGAATTAGCTCCTTCATATAACTGTAAAGGTAGGAGACCAAGAAACAAAGACTGTATGAGGTGACAGGTGGTCAGAAAGTGTTGAGTGTTGAGGGATGTGAAAACAGAGCTAGTGAACTAGTAATAAAGGAAAAAACATGGACTCTAAAATACGTGCTAGCTAATATGACTGACGCCTGTGACGGGTTATACGTGTATCAAATAGTCAGAGTCGTGGGTGCTGATGCACTAAGGGTCCATCCAAATGGGATGAACAAGAAAGGAAATAAAAATGCTCACTGGGGTGAATATGCATAAATGTGAAAAAGATGTGATTTGTTGGGGGCTTTAAGTGTGTATATATATAAATGTGGCAGTGAAAGGCCTAACATAGATGGACAAAGTAACAAATATCATAAAAAGAGAAAAAAGCCAGGTATTAGATGAAGGGTGTAAAGGTAAACCCCTCATTCAGTCCATAAGGTACTTGGGCCTTCAATTGGTATATCCAGCGTGCCTCACATTGTAGTAATTTTCTCTCCAGGTCTCCCTGTCTTGGGCCTATATGGACCTGGTCTATTGCACAAAAAGATAAAACTTCACTTCTATTGTTGTGACAATATTTGACATGGCGGGCAATTGGTGTGTCCAATGCATTCTTGATACTGTAAATATGCTCGCCAATCCTGCGGCGCAACTGGCGCCTCGTTTTTCCTACATAGATCTTCCTGCAAATACAGGTGGCCACATAGATAACCGCCGTAGAACAACAGTTCATGAATTCTTTTATTTTAAATTTTTCCCCAGTTCTAGGATGCTCATATACTTTTAGAGGTGTAACATACCTGCAAAATTTACATTTGCTGCATTTGAAATACCCTGTTAGGGGTTTTAACCAGGTCCCTGGTTTCTGTTCTTTAAAAGAACTATGGACCAACCTATCTTTCAGGTTTTTGCCCCTACGGTATGTGATGGAGGCTTTATGTGTCACAACATCTTTTAGATCTTCGTCACTCCTCAGAAGGTGCCAATGTCTGGATAGAATGTCTCTGACAACCTCAGAGTCATAGCCAAAAGTCATAATACAGCAAGATAATTTACTTTCCTTATCTGTATTGCTGTTAAGGCCATTCAAGAGTTCAGATCTCTTGCAGTTAGATGCATGGTTAAAAGCAGATTTGAGACATTTGTTTGAGTAACCTCTGTCTCTAAATCTAGTTCTTAATTTATCTGCCTCTAATTTGAACTCTGCATCAGAGCTGCAGTTCCTCCTTATTCGGAGGTATTGGCCCCTTGGTATTCCCCTTTTTAGGGGTTCAAAATGCTGGCTATCCCAAGTCAACAGAGAGTTTGTGGCAGTATCCTTCCTATAAGTAGTGGTTGATATCTTACCTTCCTCATCTTTCGTTATTAACAGATCTAAGAATGTAATGGAGGATAGGTTTAACTCATAGGTGAATTTAAGGCCCAAATCATTGGCCTTGAGGCCAGACATGAATTGTTCAAATTCAGACTTAGTGCCTGTCCAGATCACTAACACATCATCAATATAGCGCCGCCATATTAATGCGTGCTCAGAGAGTGAGGATGTAGATTCTTGGAAAACAAATTTCTCCTCCCACCAACCCAGGAACAGATTAGCATAACTAGGAGCACATGGTGTACCCATGGCTGTCCCTTTTTGCTGGTGGTACCATTTGTTGTTGTGTGTAAAATAGTTGTGCTTCAACACAAACTCCAACAGTTCCAAGAGAAGTCCATTAAATTTCGTGTGAATGATACCTTTCATACTTAAAAAATGACCAAGGGCCTCTATACCGCATTCATGCGGTATACTGCTGTACAAGGCCTCTACATCAATAGAGGCTAGCCATGCTGAGTTGGGTATATGGAGGTCATCCAACTGCTTTAAAATGTCATTGGTGTCTTTGACATAAGAGGGTAGACTCTCTACCAATTCTCTCAGATAGTGGTCAATAAATATGCTGGCATTGTGGGACAGGTTATCAGTGCCGGATACAATAGGCCTACCAGGGATAGGTGATTTCTTTTTATGAATTTTGGGGAGGGAGTAGAAAATCGAAATAGTAGGAAACTTGGGGTATAAGAATCTATAGGTTTGCTCATCAATAAGGTCTTCTTTCATTGCATTGTCCAGAATAGTTTTCAAGAGTGTCTTATACTCATTGGTTGGATTTTTTTGAATCACCTTATATGTGCTATTATCACCTAGAATTCTGTTACACATATCTCTGTATTCCTCGTTATTCATGATGACAATATTACCACCCTTATCGGCAGGCTTAATTTGTATCTCCTTGCACTTCTCCAATTCTTTTAATGCTGAGAATTCCTTATTAGTCAAATTGAATACCTTTTTCAGTTTGTGATATTCTATGTTCTCAATTTCTAAGGTGGTCTGCTGAAGAAAGACCCAGATGTTAGCATAGTCTTTCATTCCTGGTGTAAAAGTACTTCTATTTTTCCAGGTTTTAAATTTGACTTTACTCATGGGATCAACTGGTTCATTCTCCTTTAACAAAGACAACAGAGATTGTAAAGTTTCTATGTCTTCCTTTCCCACACCCAGATTCATACATTCTCTCTCCTCCTTAAGTTTATAGAATTTGTGCAGTGCTAACTTGCGGGTGAAGAGGTTTAAATCTTTTATATGTGTGAATGTATCTGATCTGGATGTTGGGACAAATGACAAACCTTTCTGTAAGACTGAGGTTTGATGTATCTTAAGGGGACAATTGGACCAATTGACTATCTGTGGATACATAGCTGGGGGGTTAGAGGGATTGGGAGTCAGGTATTCCTGTTTCCCTTGGATCTGAGTGTCCTCTCTGGCTCCTTCACAGGGATCCTGCCTCTCTCTAAAAAAGATTGTTGTTGTTCATTAAATCTAGGTTCTCTCTGGTCTGAAGGTTTGCTCTTAGTTCGTAGTTTTCTCTTCTCTGAGGATAATTTCCTCGTCTGGTCCTGGTGTTATAAGGATGAAAATCATCGTTATCAGAGTTCTCAATATTTGAGGAGCTAATGTCAGAACTTCTTTGGTTGGCATTAAGTTTTGGGAATCTTCTAAATATCCTGCCAGTTTTAAAATCAGTCTGATCCCTCCAAAATTTCTTTTGTTTGCGTTCTTTAATCTCTTTCTTAAACCTGTCTATATTGTCATTCAACCTTGTGCAGAACACATTATACTCAGATACTTCACTGAATTTACCAAAATCTTGTTGGTATAGTGCCAACTTTGGTTTGATGATCTCTAAGTTCTGCTGTTCGGTCTCAATTATAAGGGACATAAGTTCAAATGAGCATTTCAACAGTATTTCTTGCCACTTCTTTGTGAATGTTTCATTCGACAGGTTACTTGCTGGACTTATATTTATTCTAAGTCCTCTAGGGACAATCTGATTTTTTAGGTAGTTTTGCAGGCTACTGATTTCCCATATAGATCTTAGCTGTTTTTTAGCAGTTTTTAACAGTTCACCAAATTGATCTTTAATGTTCCTCTCATTAGCTGTGATGGACTGGGCCCTGGAGCCAAAGCTCTCATCGGCTTCCTTTTGAAGTGAATCCACATCTATATTGTTTATAGTAGAATTTGCCATCTTAAAAAAGGTTTGGTACAGTCCACTTGTTCCCTAAACTAAGCTCACCCAAAAACAAATGTAAAGACTTAAGGTCACTTGGATAAAGCTTGAAAATTCTAGATAAATAATTTGTTTCCTCTGTGTGGATTAAACCACTAATTACTATCAAATACAGAAAAGTGAGGATTAGGATTTCCCTGGGTGTTTTCCACCCTAATATACCATATACAAAAAAAGTGGGATAAATATATACAAGAAATATTATTTTATTAAGTAAATGACAGCGGCGTATATTAAAAACAGTGAGTGTAGAAACATTAGTGAGGAGAGTAAAAAAGGGGCCTAGTGTAAAGCCCCTTATGCCACACTAATGACATAGTATGCCTGCAAGTATCAGATACTACCCATTGTAACCCCTAGAAACGGGGCACAGCCTCAATCCTCTTTATACAGCTTTAGGTACTTGTTTGTACCATATCACAGTTAGATACCAACTAGTCTATATAGACACAGTTTGGATCACACGCTGGGTAGCATATACTAGTTAAGGCAACCTTGTCTGCACTTTAGGCTGAGCCTCTTTGCAAGTTTGACTTTTATAGGTACAATCTTCTAGTACCTCATTTAAATGCAATAGGTGTATCAGTAAGGCATTTAGTGATCCATACTTCATGTCTATGCAAATATATTGCCTTTCCTAATGTACCCTCTGGACACTTGGAGGACATATATTTAGGCATAAGGGTGCTTTGCAAATATACTATTTAGGACACTATAGGGTTTGTATACCCTGATACTTATTTACAACTTCCATTGCTCGCCCGCCAGGTGTGAATAGTTATACCCACCTACTTAAGGATTACATTTTGCACAATACCAGTGCCTTAGGGTATTTTACTATTCCTTACATTTGCCCCTTTTTTACTCTCCTCACTAATGTTTTTACACTCACTGTTTTTAATATACGCCGCTGTCATTTACTTAATAAAATAATATTTCTTGTATATATTTATCCCACTTTTTTTGTATATAGGTTCCCAATGTTCTTGAAGATATCTCTTGATTTACCCATTCGGTTATCTTCTTCAATATCTAGAATTAGTCATATTGTTCTAGAATAAACGTTAGAATCTCCAGAATGTTCTTGCTGGCTTGTAAATGTTGTTTGGACAATTTCCAAACACTGATTTGAATTAATTATCTCCAGTTTTTGCACCAAATGGAAAATTAAACAATGGTCTTATGTCTCATTTAATTTTTGGTTATTTGTTCCCTTTTATTTTATTTACTTTCAATTTTTTTTTAAGACTTTAAGAACAAAGTACCCTATTCCATTAGAAGCCCGTAAATTACTACAAACTGTAAATTTGGCTGTGGGTGCTTTTTTTTAAACTTCTAGACATTTTCTATTATGTCTAGCCCACAACTTAAGTCTCTCAGGCGGCGTGATTATACGAGCTTGCAATATTTAACAAAGCTCGTAATTTACGTCTTAGACACAGAAAATATAAAATGAGAACATCATCATGATGTCAGTAAATTACAGAAGTTAGACTTAACCTGTGATTGGAGACTAAGCATTATTGAAAGCCAACAAGTAATGATTTCCCATCAAGCTTGCACTCTACTACTTTAGCACTCTAGACCATGCATTAGAGCATCTGGTTTAATACATGTGGGTTTCAATATTTGTATTAACCCCTTGAGTACAAGGATCGATATTACACATAAGTAAAAGTTAAATATAATAGTTTTAATTTCATATTTGTGAGTTTGAGACGGTTCTGCAATAAATTATAATGTGTTGTTATGCTTTCCCGTGCTTTTAAAAGTACAGTAGTGGGTTATAATTGTTGTTACAGTAGTTAATGTACAGCCTGTATAACAGTGTACATTTGCTGTCCCCTTAAAATAACACAACACACAGCAAATTAATGTAAAAAAAAATGGCAACAAAAGTGAGTACACCCTAAGTGGAAATGTTCAAATTGGGCCCAAGGTGGGAAATTAGAATTTTGATTTCAGCTGGGGTCCCCGATCGCATGTGATCGGGGACCCCCACTGTGAGGGTTAGTGGTGGGTTCATTTAGGGACCCTCCGGGGTCCCAATGAGGACCCCCCTCACTGGGGGTTAATGTTAAGTGCCATGGGGGTACTTACAGTACCCCCACTGTCAGCCCTAAGTGTTTGTGTGCCGCGGGCCCTTTAAGGAAGGACAGGGAATTTAGAAGTTTTAAGTGCAGGGGGGGTCACTCGTACTTGTTTAGCAGTGTTTTTCTTGGTCCGGGGACGTGGAGCCTCATTTTAATTTTTTTCAGCCGCCATTTTTTCTCTCGCTTAGGAGAAACTGGGGAATTTGAAGTTAAATTGGTGTTCAACCTCACTTCTAGAGGTCCTGGCTGTCCCGTGCTGTTTTTTTCATTATTATTGTGTTTTTGTGTGTGTTTTCGTAGTTTTGTGTTTGCGCAGTTACATGTTTGTTTTAGGACCTTGTGTATTTATTTTTCGAAGTCCTGCGGGTCGTAATTTTGGGTCGCAGGGAATTAATTTTTTTTAGATGCTGCGGGTCGTAATTTTTTGTCGCAGGCAGCAGGCAATGAGGGAGAGGAGAATGGGAAGAGAGACACAGGGTAAGGACAGGAGAAGGAGAGGAAGAGAGACACATAGTAAGGAGAGGAGGAGGGGAAGAGAGACACAGGCTAAGGAGAGGCGGAGGGGAAGAGGTCCTGCGGGGTCACAGGGATGGGCGCCTACAGCGCTCATCTCCACCAGCACAGTGAGTGTCTTTTGTGCTCCCTGGCTAAGTCGTACGGGATCATAGGGATGAGCGCCTACGGCGTTCATCTCCACCAGATTGCATGCTGGTAGAAGTGAAGTTACAAAAAGCAAGGTAATAATAGGTATGTTAGGAGAGTAAAGAGTTAATAATAAAATTTGGGACCAATTCCAATCTTTTGTGCAAGCAGTTACAGTTCAAGTTGCACAGCAACTTAGTAACCTATCTATCTCAATCACTCTAATTTACAGCACTAAGTAAAACCACAGCTGAATATCCTAAAATGGCAAATTTATAAAGTTATAGTGACCTGTCACTCCAAGACATTCCAATCACTTAGAAAGGTGCTACACACAAGTAAAATACCATGTGTAAGCCCTTTTCTCCTCCACAGACTTAAATGTACTCCAGAACCCCTGTAGAGGTAGAGAAATGGCTCTGAAAATAATTCAAGTGTCAGATGTAAATGTAAAAACAATATAACACCTCAGTTGAGCCAGATAAAAGGCTTGATCGTATACATCCAATGCCTTAGCACTATACATACTTGGATTTTTCAATAGTACCCCTACACATTATGAACCCAGGGATAAGCCAGGATTCCCCCTGCAAGGGTCTGCCACAGAGCTTTAGTAAGGTGAGAGGCAAGTGTTATTAGGTAAGATATGTGTCTGGCTCCTAGGTCTTAGCAGAAGCAGGAAATTGGTTAAAAGTCAGAAGCAGGAGTTGTTAGGTAAGAAATGTGTCTGGCTCCTAAGTTTTAGCAGAAGCAGGGAATTGGTTCCAGGTCAGAAGTTATTTGTTTCAGGTCAGAAGCAGGAGTTGTTAGGTGAGAGATGTGTCTAGCTCCTAAGTCTTAGCAGAAGCAGGAAAATGTTTCCAGGTCAGAAGCAGTGGTTGTTAGGTAAGAAATGTGTCTGGCTCCTAAGTCTTAGCAGAAGCAGGGAATTGGTTCCAGGTCAGAAGTTAATTGTTTCAGGTCAGAAGCAGGAGTTGTTAGGTAAGAGATGTGTCTGGCTCCTGGGTATTATCAAAAGCAGGAAAATGGTTCCACATCAGAAGCAGGAGTTGTAAGGTAAGACATGTGACTGGCCTCTAGATCTTAGCAGGAGAAGGAAAGTGCTTACAGGTTAAAAGCGGGGGTGGTTAGGTAAGAGATGTGTCTTGGTCCTTGGTCTTTTCAGAAGGAAGAAAAGAGTGAGGTCAGAAAGAGTGTCAAAACCAAGGGTAGGGGCGCTGCTTTACCCCCCCCCCCCAAAAAAAAAACTCTTGTCTTCAGTTATAGGAATTCCCCCTCAGGATCATGAGAGAGAGCTCCTCAAAGCACAGCTGTCATATCAAAATCATCAACAGGAGCGTCAGGAACACAGGAACACAAGATTAAAGGATCAGCATAACAGGAAAAACTGTCCTTCTGGTTAGTCTATCTCATTCTTCTGGGATATTAGCAATTTGGATCTTCAATCCCCTTCTCATAGGTTAGCAGCAGAGTTTCAGGATACAAAGTGATTGCAGCCCAGTTAAAATAATAAAAGCCTTTCCTCTAAATGAAACACACCATGCTTATGTATCCCAAACAAATCATAATCTTTATTCCTTGGGTCACATTTTTATACATATCTTCCATCCAATAAAACAATGGTACATTTGCACAGGCCAGGATTTCCAACAGGGGCGGAGGTGGTTACATGTGAGAGGCAGTTGTTGCTTGATAAGACATTTGTCTGTTTCCTAAGTCTTAGCAGAAGAAGGAAATTTGTTCCAGGTCAGAAGCAGGGGTTAAAAGGTAGCTATATGATTGGGATATTTTTATGAGAAGTTGCAGAGGCCATGTTAATCCTGAAGCAATGACCAGAAAATCTTAATATTTAGCAACCAGGCATCCAAGTCTTGTTAATAATAATATGAGGTAGTGGGTGAACATTACATTGCATAACAGAGTAGAACTGTTGCTGAAATAATGATTAGCTGTAATCAGATAAATGTGATTTTATAAACATAATATTTAATGAAAATGTTGGTAGTGTTAGTGGTTAGGGTGAAAAGGACCTAGATCGGAAATCTCACAAAACCTAAAAAGGCTAAATGCATGGCAAACATTGATGCCATACTGGAATGGAATTTTCTCAATAAGATTAGTTTAATGTCTGAATAATCAGACGGGTATGTTCAAGTAAAAATATAATATTAGCACATTGCAAAAGAATGGAGGGCCCTATCTTTGAGCTTAGAATCAAACTTACACAGTGCTTTCCTTAAAGATAAAACGCTTGCAAATTTACAATCATAAGAAGCATAAATATATTTATTACAAATGTTTAGAAACACAAGGAAGATGACCAAGTGCAATGTTGATAAGCCAGTGTCCAAAATTTTCATTGAGCCCTCTTCATGTTGTTACAAGATTATCACAACGCTTTTAAGAGAGTGCAAACGTTTGGTGTAACTTTCTTGCAGAATCTCTTGTCATCCAAAATTAAACACTTCCACAGAACGTCACAACACAGTTTAAGCACCACTGCTAATTAAATGAAGTTAGAAATATAAACCACAGGCTTGCAATATTAATAAAAAAGATGGATATAATTAGTTTTGTCATGTTTGCTTTGTAACTGGTACTGGTAGAAGCATTTTTGGTATGCTTGAAAATAGCTTAGTTTTGAAGGGTGTCTAAAGTAATAATGAGCTTATATTCAACTTGTAGCACAAGCAGTCCACCTCTCCACTTTGGCTCACTTTGATTTACTTTTAACTTCATCTGTACAAAGTAAATTCTTACACTTAGAACACATACAGATACAAAACAATTATAAAGTCTGAAAAGCAGTGCAGCAAGTAATTGCTTTTGAGTTACAGCATATTAGGTTTATTATTTTGCTTGCCAAACTCAACAATATATAGTTTGAAAACAGGTATGACAGCTTGGGAGTTCAATTTTAATTTAAAATTCAAACATCTATGTGGCAGCAAATTATTTAATTTTTACTTTTAAAACAAACTGTTTTTCCAAGTTTGATGGGGTTGAGAAATTTACATTGGAAAAGTGTCTGGGTTGAATGTTATAAAGTTTGAACTGATAGGAAATGGGTTGAAGTGGCTGTTTTTCAAAGCAAACCTGTAACTTTGCAAGCCTTGCGATGCATCATAGGGTGCATATAACATATGTTTATTTGGAAAATTGAGACATAAATGGCAAAATGAAAGTAACTGTGGCTATTGATTGGTAAGATCTATTTAGTTCATGTTACTTCAATGTTTGCATACCA
Source organism: Discoglossus pictus (assembly GCA_027410445.1). Classification (NCBI taxonomy): domain Eukaryota; kingdom Metazoa; phylum Chordata; class Amphibia; order Anura; family Alytidae; genus Discoglossus; species Discoglossus pictus. The sequence continues at coordinate 271,103,339 of CM050166.1, read as the reverse complement.
TGTTATGCAAAGATGTGCACCAAAAAGGAGGTATTTCAAACACATTCTTTATCAGAGATTTGTTTTTTGTAATGCTTCATGCAATATGAATCACAATTTTAAGTACTGAAAAAATATGAGCTATATTTGTGGAGCAAGAATCAAAAGCGTATCATTTTTATTTTTTACCACACTGAAAGCTAAAGCATTTCATGTGAAAAATATAAGTATGTGAGGAGGGAAATAGATAAAACTAAGCTGATTGTTGGAGACATTGCAATGATAAGTTAAAACCTTATGAATTTTAATAAGCATATTTGGTCCCATATAAGAGTCTTTCAAGAGTGTGACATGATTTCTATAGAAAAATAAGATTGTGTTTCAGGCTGATTATTTTGTCTTTGAATTAGATTTAGCCATTTAACTGGATTCAGATCGTTTTAAGTCTTTGAATACAACAAAGGGTGATTAATTCTATGCCTGCATATAGACAGCCATTTGTTTTTAATGAACTCTTATTGCACTTCCTATCTTTTATTGAACAGTGAAATTATCTGTACAATATCACTTTAATGCAGCCCTAATTTACCAAATTCTCTTATTTTCAAAAGAATGTAGGGGAACAGAAAATAAATAAGGGGAATTGGTATAACATCAGCATGTTGGAATTAAATAAAGAAATAATTAAAAAAAAAAAACAGTTAAACTACATGATGTGAATGAGGCAACCAGTGTTGAATTTATGGGTACCGCCGGAATATTCTGCACAGTGGGAACAACATCATCTCCCTGAGTCTCATTTACAAGGAAGACTCATTTGTTTTACATTATATGCTAAAAATATGCTCTGTCTATAAAAGGTTAATATAGTTTATATGCTAAATACAAAATTGTATCAGATAAAGAAACACACTTCCTATGCTGTTTACTTGATACATAAACCATAATATGTCATTATAAATGTACAATGCATTTTTAATAGCAATCTGTTAATAAAGGCACTGAAAAAACATATTTTTTTTGCTGTAAACAGAATTATTCGTGCTCCTCGTTTTTGCTGCTACATTATTTACTGTATGAACAAAGATGTAAAGAAACCCAAACAAACTGATACTTTGAGATGAATTGTAGTACATAGTTCATAGATACATACTAATTAAGGTTGAAAAAAGAAAAAAAGGCTACTTACAGCTAGATGAGCAATATGTTTTATTTAGGTAGTTTACTAATCATCGCTACTTACTATAAAATAAAAAAAATCACTGAAACTCAAATAAGGTTATTGTAGCTCTTCTATTAGGCTCAACCAGTATTCTCTCAGTTTAAAACTCAGATTTATAGGCCTTTTACCTCTAATTATATATTTATTCTACATATCCCAAACATAACCTGCCCTTACACTTATTTTCACCTGGATATTTTAACAATGCTCTATATCTCTCTACTGTTTATTTTATTTATTCAAAATTAACTTTTACATAAATTGACAGTTGAAATATAATAGTATTTCTTTTTCTCTGCCATCATAATGTTGACATAACATATGTATTCCAGTAAAAACCTAAATGTTGATTATTTTCAGCTAATGTCTTTAGTACAAATTGGCAGTTTTGCTTTAATGCACTTTTATTGAATTCCACAATAATGTGTAATTTTTTACTAAAAATACCATGCAAAAAAATGAAAGCAGACAGATCTAAATTAGTAATCTTCATAAAAACAAAAAATTAAGATTCACAAGCATTCTAACAGAAGTCCTGACTTGATCAAAATTACAAGGCTTACATTGATCAACAAACCATTTAATGCATCCTGTGTCAGAAAAACGTAAATCATTCTCTGTTAAAATAATACCTATTCAAAAAATTTTGGGAAACACAGCAAAGGGAATTTGAAATTCAGATAAAATGATCTTCTTTATTTGTGCCTGTGCTTACAGCACTTGTAAATAGGTACATCAACACAGGAGGCTGTAATACTTTATCAAACATTTCACTATATTCCTTAGATAGTGTTACAACAATAACAAACAAAAGCAAATAAAGAAAACACCAGGACGAGCTCTTACCAGAGCACTGACTTTTTACATGGAGTCGGTTTCTGTACTACCCAGGCTCTCATTCAGCATATCTTTGTTGGAGCAAAAACATTACAAAACAGTCCAATAGTTATTTTAAACTTCACTGGCCTGTAATCGAAGAACTCTAGTATTTCACTTTGCTTGCAGATCCCCACTCTTAGCTCCCTGTTGTTCTTTCTGAGTGTCTTTTCTTTTCAGCTGTATACTAAAACACTTGGAGACTCTTCTTTTGCCAAAATAAATTATGAAAACACTTGCCTGTGAATTTGTCTCTCTTCAACTCAAATAAATATTGCAAACCCATGTCAGTATATGCCTCTCTTCCACTCAGATCTCCTAAGAATTCCAATAAAGCAGCCTCACACAGAGACTGTATGCATGCAGTCTAAATGGCATCCTTACACCCCAAACAAACCCTGCAAGCCTTATTCACAGCCTGCCTCTCACACTGCAGTCCAACAGTGCCAGAAAAGATCCCACCCAACTCTCAGATCCAGTCTTTTAACTATCTATATCAGGTGTTGCTAATTAATTTCTTCAGGAGTTTAATTTTTTCACAACTCCTTAAGATCTGTTCAGATCTCCTAGTGTAAAAAGCTTTTAATAATCCGTGGCTCACACAAACCTCCGAAAGGCACTCATGATATCCATAAACAATATTACTAACTTTTCCTTCTTTTTCATAAAAGTACTTGTATTTTGGTGAATTTTGCAAAATATAATATATATCTCTGCTTTAAGATATATTACAAATTTAATTTTATAATAAGGAATCAGCAGACATTGCCAGCTTCAACTTGAACTAGAGTATTATAACTATATGGGGAAATATGTTCTATATAGGATGATGTAACATAATATATGCATTTCAAGAAGATAAGTGCAATATCGCCTCCTTACAGTGCCTTGCAAAAGTATTCACCCCCTTGGAATTTTTGTTTTTTGTTGCCTCACAACCTGGAATTTACAGAACATGCCCACAACTTTGAAGACTTTTTTTTTTTTGCAGTGTGTTTGGGGTCATTGTCCTGCTGGAAGGTGAACCTCCGTCCTAGCCTCAAATCACGCACAGAGTGGTACAGGTTTTGCTCAAGAATATCCCTGTATTTAGTACCATCTTTCCTTCAACTCTGACCAATTTCCCAGTCCCGGCTGCTGAAAAACATCCCCACAGCATAATGCTGCCACCACCAGGTTTCATGTGGGGATGGTGTTCTTTAGGTGATAGCGTTTTCTTTGATGGTCGAAAAGTAACATTTTTGTCTCATCAGACCAGAGCACCTTCCTCCATACATTTTGGGAGTCTCCCACAAGGATTTTCGCAAACTCAAAACATGCCATTTTTTTTTGCTAAAAGTAATGGCTTTCTGCTGGCCACTCTGCCATAAAGCCCAACTCTATGGAGTGTATGGCTTATTGTCATCCTATGTACAGATACTCCAGTCTCTGCTGTGGAACTCTGCAGCTCCTCCAGGGTTACCTTAGGTCTCTGTGCTGCCTCTCTGATTAATGCCCTCCTTGCCCTGCTCATGAGTTTTGGTGGGCGGCCAACTCTTGGCAGGTTTGCTGTTGTGCCATGTTCTTTCCATTTGGTTATGATAGATTTGATGGTGCTCCTGGGGATCATAAAAGATTTAGATATTTTTTTATAACCTAACCTTGACTTGTACTTCTCAACAACATTGTCTCTTACTTGTTTGGAGAGTTCCTTCGTCTTCATGGCAGTGTTTGGTTAGTGGTGCCTCTTGCTTAGGTGTTGCAGCCTCTGGGGCCTTTCGAAAAAGGTGTGTATATGTAATGATAGATCATGTGACACTTGGATTGCACACAGGTGGACATCATTTCACTAATTATGTGACTTCTGAGGGTAATTGTTCGCACCAGAGAGTTTTATGAGCTTCATAACAAAGGGGGTAAATACATACGCACATGCCAATTTTCTGTTTTCTATGTCTAAAAAATAGTTTTATGTATATATTTTTCTCATTTCACTTCACCAACTTAGAGTATTGTGTTCTGATCCATCACATCAAATTCAGATTAACAAAACATTGAACTTAAGGCTGTAACAAAATAGGTAAAAAGTCAAGGGGGTGAATACTTTTGCAAGACACTCTATGTTATTAGGTTATTATTTGAATGCCCAAATGCAGCCATGTTATAGTGTATTTCAAAATGTTTACCTTTAGGGACACCTGCCAATTTTATTATCACATTAACCCTATTTTAAGTAAACAGATAATGACATTCATCCTTCCACTTTTTCCTATCTATCACCCTGACTTTTCCTCCTCTCCACTCATCTATCTCCCATTTTTATCTGAACCCTACTGTAAGGGTTAAAAAACAAGAAATCAGGGACTTAGACAAAGACCAGGATAATGGATGTAAAAGATGAATATATGTATTTATATATATATATATATATATATATATATATATATATATGTATAAGGTATAACAATACAATGAGGCCTCAGATGGCCACTAATGCAGCACATAGACAATATAGGAGCAGCCATACCAAGATGTTCTGTTATATGTTGTCAATTTGTAATCAATGTCAAGGGGAAAGAAAGTTACCTCATCATCTAACTCCTAGTTTCTTTTGTTTCTTATCACTCACTCTCCATCTACAACAGCAGAGCTTATGTGAAAGGGAGTATGGAGGCCGTGTATCTCTGTGTTTTCTGAATTTGTTGTTATTGTATTTTCCTTGCTTTTATCCCTTATATTCTTACAGAATATGTTGGCGCGATACAAATAAAAGTTAATAAAAATAATTATAATGTTTTACAGATAAGGCTCTTTCTGAACCATTTCAACCAGTGTATAAATTACCAGACCACGAAAGTTGCCATATGTACTCTGCATAATCAGTTAGAGGGTGGAAAATGTATTTACATTTTTAAATCCAGAAATTACTTAAGGTTGAAGTCTGTAACTGTTACATGTCCTATTTTAGATATATTCATTTTTACACTTAATTTTACATAGTTACATATTACATAGTTACATAAATGAGGTTGAAAAAAAGACTTTTAATCCACCCTTTTAGATCTCATCTGATCCTTAAATTCAACCCCTTTAGATCTAATCTGATCCTTATAATATGTGGGTTGTTTGTTAATTGATCCAGCGGAAGGCAAACAGAAAAAACTCAATTGAAACATTTCTGAAAAGAAAAATAGTAGTATCATCCACAGCAGGGATCGAACCTTAATGATTCAGTGACAAATACTAGTAGTTTTAATTGAAATATATTCCCAATATACACCCCTCTAAATAGATAATGGAAACACCAGGTGAGAAACATATCTATATAGTGTAAAAAATAAACATCAAAAAAGAAAAATGAATCACTACTGAAGTCTAGATATTTACATCCCTATATAAGGCATCAATAAAAATACAATGTTGCTGGATTCAGGAAAACAGAGAAATACAGCATCAGTTAACTAAAATATAATGTTCAATAGATATATTAAACAGAAAATAATTAACAAAACGTGAGTTAATATATACAAAAACAGCAAATCCTTGGGTGTGTAGTACAGGTTCTATTAATTATTAACAAAGTAGTCTTGTATCTACAGATGACAATATAGTGAACAAAATGGTAATACTAGTCTTAATTTAGCTAACAGTATAATACATATATCCGTAAGATATCGAGTTAGCTTACTCAAATACAAATAACCGGTAGAGAGGTGCCTATTGGGAATATATGGTCTTTACACTGTGTCACTGCAATAACTCAGTTGTAGCAGAGGTTAGGGACCCGCTACTTACCCCCTAATATACAAAAGATAGAAACTAACTAACTAAGCTATTATGCTAAATATGGGCAAGTTCTAATAATGGGAGATTTTAACTACCCTGAAATAAACTGGATGAGTGAAACTAGCAGTACAGGTAAAGCGAGCAGGTTCTTGAGTACACTCAGAGATCATTATCTGGCCCAGGTTATACAAGAGCCTACTAGAAATGAAGCTATCTTGGATTTAGTCATCACAAATAATATTGATATGGTATCAAATTATGAAACAGGGCAACTTTTGGGAAACAGTGATCACAGCACATTCTCATTTGAGATTGAATAAAAAAAAAACTGTAATGGGCCAACAAAAACTCTTGATTTTAAAAGGGCAGATTTTAATGGTCTACAAAGTATAGACTGCGATAGAGAACTGGCGGGCAGAAATACTGAACATAAATGGACAACACTGTAAATGCAAATATAAATTCAACACAGCACTGTAAAGCACTATAAATGATGAGGAACACAATGGGTGACATGAGGATCAAAGGCACAAAATTCTCAAGCTGGCATATCGCCACAATACAATACTTGATTCCATGTATAATTTCTGTTCAAATTCCTACGGGCTTGAATAACCTCCAAGCCCGTAACTCGTTCTTCAAGCCCGTCAGACTTTGGATATAAATTAAACATGAATCAAGTATTGTGGAGATGTGCCAGCTTGAGAATGTTAACTCTTTAATCCCCATGTCACCCATGGTGTTCATTTACAGTGCTTTATAGTGCTGTGTTGAACTTGTATTTGCATTTACAGTGCTCCGAGTTTGCAGGTTTCTAAGACCTAAAATCACTTTCACTTCTAATAACAGTACAGGATGTCTTTTTTTATTTTGCTTAATTGGTGCTACGTTTTTTAAGTAAGACCCTTTCGGGACCTTTTTTGGTGTAAGTAAGCTGTGGTTCCATTTTAGAGATGTAAAAGCTTGATGGAAGGGTGATCGTAGCAATTGAATAGCAAACTGGGATTTCTTGCGGCCACAAATCTTGCGGCCACGCAAGATCAAAGGCTTTGACGGAAGTAAGCTGCGATTGAGCAAATCGCAAGGGATCGAAACTCGAGGCTCGTAACCTGATCAGAGGCGGCGAACTGAATAGCTTAGTGAATTGAGAGCTGGATAAAAGACAGGAAGCAAAGGGTTGTGTTAAATGGAATATACTCAGATTGGACTAATGTGGTAAGTGGGGTTCCTCAGGGTTCAGCATTAGATCCTCTCCTTCTTAACATATTTATTAATGACTTAGAAGTAGGATTAGAAAGTATTGTATCCATTGGATATATATTAAAATAAAAAGAGCATTCAGGGTTATCCTTGTTAATTAGAGAGGGAGTATTGATCCAGGGAGGAATCCAATTGCCAGTATCTGGGGTCAGGAAGGAATAAAAAAAATCCCTTTTGAGACAATTGGCAAAGTTTCACTTGTTTTTTTTTTCTGTTTGCCTTCCTCTGGATCAATTAACAATTATTCTGCATATTGCAGATCAGAGGAGATCTTAAAAGGTTGAACTTGATGGGCTAAAAGTCTTGTTTCAACCTCAATTACTATGTAACTATGTAACTACACTAAGGACTAATTCCCAAGTCACCTGTAGTTACCAATTCTAAACAGCATGTATTGCAAAAATACAATTATACGGATCCTGATGCCAACACAGCACCGCAAATGAGTTTCCTGACATCATCACTCAAGGACCAAAGATCATGGTTGACACGCGTTTTTCGGGTCACAGCTTTAACCGGGACCAGGCAAATTGAATCAATTGAAACATTGCCAAAAAGTAAAATGTATTATTGACCTAGGTACTGGTGATCAGATTCCTCCCTTGATCAATACTCCTTCGCTAGTTATACAGGATAACCCTGAATGCCCTTTTTATTTCAAAATATATCAAACCCCTTTTAAAGTTATCTATTGAATACGTTGTCTCAATCTTCTTTGGAAGAGAATTCCACAGTTTAACCACTTTCTTTCCTTAAGGTGGAATCTTTTATCCTTTTAACCTAAAAGTATGTCAGCTGAAAACCTCTTGGCAAAAAAAAACTCACTTGACAAAGCCTTATATTGACCTTGGAAGTATTCATCATATCCCCACTTAGACACCTTTTTTTCAAGAGAAAATAATTGTAATTCAGTTAGTCTTTCTTCATAGCTTAGTCCCTTCATTCACCTTAATTTTGTTGCCCCTCTCTGTACTTTTTCCAGCTCTAAAATATCCTTTCATGAATTGGTAACCAGATTTGTACTCCATATTCCAAATGAAGGCTTACCAGGGCTTTGTATATTGGCAGAATTATATTGTCTTCCTTTGCTTCTATGCCCTTCTAAATTAATGCTAAAATTTTGCTTGCCTTTGCAGATAACAGTCCAAGTGCTACCTGTGCTTATAACAACAAGTGCAGCTTGTGCTTACAAGAACCAAAGTGTAGCCTGTGAATAGAAGAATCAAAGTGCAGCTTGTGCTTACATCATGAATTCAAAGAAGGCTAGTGATACCTTTGTTAGGAAGTTTAGAGATTATGTAGAGGCTGAGGCTTTTATTCCCCAATAAGTCATCAACTGTGACAAGACTGGTTTATTTTGGAAGAAACCTACATCACTCAAGATGGGAAGACATTGCTAGGGCACCAGCTGATGAAGGACATGCTCACTCTGTTGGTGTGTGGGGATGCTATTGGGGATTTAAAAATGAAGCCTCTACTTGTCTATCACATTGAGAACATCAGAGTTTTTAAAAAGCAAGTTAAGTATAATGTGGAGTGCCAATAGCAAAGCCTGGGTAACCAGGCTGTTCTTAATTGAATGGATGAATGAATGAAAGAACAACGTGTTTGGCCCCACTGTCAAAAAATATTTTGAGGTGAAAGAACTGCCTCTAAGGGCTCTGATAATAATGGATAATGCTCCTGCTCACCCTCCAGGCTTTGGCCAGCTTGCTGGAGGACTTTAATTTTATAGCTGTGAAGTTCTTGCCCCCTAACACAACTCCTCTGATCCAGCCCATGGACCAGAAGGTAATCTCAAACGTAAAGAAACTTTATACCAAGTTAGTGGAGGAGCAAAGACAAGAGCTCAGCACTGAGGAGCTGCAGGAATGTCAAAGGGAGTAGCAACAAACAATGGCTGAAGACATTTCTTAAGGTGAAGAGGAGGGAAGGAAGGAATTTCCAAGATACTACCAGTGCCATCTTTTAGCCCAGGGATGTTAATGTATGGCTAAAAAAGTGGTGCACTAATAATGGGTTTGGGTTTTTAGAGTACTTGGCTGACATCTCACTTGGATACAATCTCTATAGCAGTGATGGATTGCACACTGATGGAGGTGTAGAAGATGAATTAACTACTCATGGGAAGGGGGGGGGAGGTTTGTATAGTGAATCAGGAGGTTTTGCTAAGTAACTCAAATAAAGTGGCAAGCACTTCAAAACTGCAGAATCATAGCAACATAAAGTGTATGCTTGCTACTGCAAGAAGCTTGTCAGGGGAAATGGGTAAGCTAGAATTATTAGCAGTCAATGAGAAATGGGATTTTAACTAGTGTTAATGAAACATTTTGGGATGACTCTTAACATTGGACTATTCATTTGGATGGTTATAAATTATTTAGGAAAGATAGAGGTAATGGTAGAAGAGTGGAAGGGATTTGTCTGTATGTTAAGACTAAATTAAGCCTTTAGTCAGAGAGAATATTTATTGTGGTACTAGCAATAATGTTGAATACTTGTGGGTTGAGTTTAATAGAGGAGGAACAAATTCTAAAAGAATAGTGGTAGGAATATGTTACAAACCCTCAAATATGATTGAACGTGAGGAAGTGACATTACTGTTACAGATTGAAAATGCAGCTAAGCATGGGCAAGTTCTAATAATGGGAGATGTTCACAATTAATCCATTAGATTATCTTCCTGCCTCAAAACCTTTAAGAAATTATTAAAAACACACCTTTTTAAAAAATCTTATCACCTTCAGCCTTAACATGTACAACTGAACACTCCACAGCTTAATAACACTCACACCCACAATCTACAGTACAACACACAGACCCCTCCACTTTACTGAACCAATTGCTTTCAATTGTATTTGTCACCCTCTTGTATCACACCTAAACCCTTAGATTGTAAGTTTGCGAGTTTTCAATCTTGTGTCAGGCCTTGGAAACAAGCTCTATGTACATTTGATTTTATGCTCAAAAACAGGGCCCTCCATTCTTTACAAGGTGTTTAATTTGTTTTCTGCTATGTACTCAACCCCTGTCCAGCGCTACGGAATATGTTGGCCCGATATAAATAAAGATAATAATAAATAATAATAATAACCCTGAAAAAAAAAAGGATGAATGAGACCAGCAGTTCAGCTAAGGGGAGCAGAGATCATTACCTGGCCCAGGTTATACAAAAACATACTAGAAATGAGGGTATCTTGGATTTAGTCATTACAAAAAATATTGATATGATATTAAATGTTGAAAAAGGGGTACCCTTGGTAAACATTGATCACAACACAATCTCATTTAAGATTTAATTAAAATAACAAAGTTGTATGGGGCCAACAAAAACTCTTAATTTTAAAAAGGCAGGCTGGTCTAAGGTCTAATGGTCTAAGGACAGCAATACAACGAATAGATTGGGGCAAAGAACTGATGGGTAAAAATACTAAATATAAATGAACAACATTCATATCTGTATTAAATGTACATACTTATCACCATATACCATGTGGGAATAAAAGTAAAAAAACTAAATCACAATGTGGCTTAACAATGATTTAAAGTTTAAGATGCAGGGTAAAAAACAGGAATTTAAATAACACAAAAAAGGAACAGAGAAACAGAGTTTGCTTTACATGAGAAAAAGGAAATCAACAAGGCTTGCAAAAGAGCTATTAGAGTGGCTAAAAAATACACAAGGAAGGTACCGCTGATTAGGACACTGCAGCACGATGGGGCTACACTAGCTTCATGAAATAATTGAATAATTTAGTAAGAAATACAAAAAAAGTTGTAAAAAATACATGTTAATAAAGCCCCAGGTCCTGATGGAATATATCCAAGGGTACTGAAGGATCTGGGCTCTGTAATAACCAAACCATTACATCTAATTTTTCAAGATTCACTCAACACAGGGTCTCCACCAAATGGCTGGAGAAAAGCAGAGGTGATACCTATATTTAAAAAGGGTGCAAGAGCAAATCTGGGGAATTATAGACCTGTAAGTCTCACTTCTGTAGTGGGAAAGCTTTTAAAGGGTTAATAAGTGATAATATACAAGAATATGTCAAGTTGAACAAGATTATAAATAGGAGTCAGCACAGAATTATGAGGGATAGGTCATGTCAAACAAATCTAATTAGTTTCTATAAGGAGGTTAGTAGGAACTTGGATCAAGGCAACTCAGTGGATGTAGGCTTTTTGGATTTTGCTAAGGCTTTTGCTACAGTGTCACATAGAAGACTATTATGCAAACTAAGGAATACAGGAATTACAGTAAATATCTGCTCATGGATTGAGAGCTGGCCGAAAGACAGGAAGCAAAGGGTTGTTGTAAATGGAACATACCCAAATTTGACTAATGTGGTTCCTCAGGGTTCAGCATTAGATCCTCTCCTTTTTAATATAATTATTATCTCCATTTTTGCTGATGAGACTGAGTTGTGCAAGGTAATTAAATCAGAAAATGAGGTAATTTCCTTCCAAAGGGATCTGCATCAATTAGAGAAATGGGCAACTAAATAGTAGATGAAGTTTAATATCAAAAAATGAAAAGTTTCTATTTTTGAATAAAAAGGGCATTCAGGGTTATCCTAAATAACTAAAGAAGGATTATTGATTCAGGGAGGAATCCAATTGCCAGGAATGATTTTTTTTCCCCTTTTGAGACAAATGTCAATGTTTCAATGTTTTCTTTTTCTGTTTGCCTTCCTCTATTAACAATTAATCTGCATTTTGCAGATCAGAGAAGATCTAAAAAGGTTGAAATTGATGAACTAAAGTATTTTTCAACCTTAATGATTATGTAACTATGTACTACAATTCATCTCAAATAATCAGTTTGTTTGGGTGTCTTTACATCTCTGTTCATACAGCAGCAAAAATGAGGAGCACAAATAATTATGTTTACAGCAAAAAATATTGTCATGTTTTTTTCAGTGCCTTTATTAACAGATTGCTATTAAAAACATATTGTACATTAATAATGACAAATTATGGTTTCTGTATCAAGCAAACAGCATATGAAGTGTCTTTGTTTACCTGGTACAAATTTGTCTTTAGCATAGAAACTATTTTAATCTTTATAGACAGAGCACAGTTTTAGAGAAGAATGTAAAAAAATTAGTCTTGCTTGTAATTAACAATTAACCTGCATACTACAAAGGTCAGAGGGGATTTAAAAAGTTTGAATTTGATGGACTAAAAGTCTATTTTCAATCTCAATTACTATGTAACTACTAGCTACTTGACGGGAATAAAATTGTAAGCCTGGCAATGCTGTTTGGAACACAATGTGAGTCTATGGCCCCTCTGAGCACCTTCGGCGCTCATTGCAAGCCTCCCCCCTCAATGAGTGGGCCACAATTATTTAACATTGCATGGTCAACATCGCAAACGAGACCAACACCAACAACTATATATGTGATAGGGTATGATACTACACAGGGATATACATATATAGGGTTTGAGACTGCACAGGGATATACATATATAGGGTATGAGACTGCACAGGGATATATATATATATAGGGTATGAGACTGCACAGGGATATACATATATAGGGTATGAGACTACACAGGGATATACATATATAGGGTTTGAGACTACACAGGGATATACATACAGTATATTGGGTACGATAATACACAGGGATATACATATATCGGGTATGATAATTAGTGATGTCGCGAACATAAAATTTTCGCCGCAAATGTTCGCGAAGCGCCGAACCTGGCAAACCGCCATAGACTTCAATGGGCAGGCGGATTTTAAAACCCACAGGGACTCTTTCTGGCCATAATAGTGATGGAAAAGTTGTTTTAAGGGGACTAACACCTGGACTGTGGCATGCTGGAGGGGGATCCATGGCAAAACTCCCACAGAAAATTACATAGTTGATGCAGAGTCTGGTTTTAATCCATAAAGGGCATAAATAACCTAACATCCCCCTCCATCATCATCCTCCCCTGTATCTCTTTACCCCCTCCCTCATCATCCTCCCCTGTGTCTCTTTCTTCCCTTCCTCATCACCCTCCCCTGTGTCTCATCCCCCCTCACTCATCATCTTCCCACCTCCCTCATCATCCTCCCCTGTATCTCTTTACCCCCTCCCTCATCATCCTCCCCTGTGTCTCTTCCCCCCTCCATCATCATCCTCCCCTGTGTCTCTTTCCCCCCTCCCTCATAATCCTCCACCCACCATTGATTATAAGGGGGGGAAGAGACACAGGGATAAGTGTGAGGGGTGTTAGGGTAAGGGGTGTTAGGGATAAGGGTGAGGGGGTTAGGTGTTAGGGTGAGGGGTGTTTGGGCTAAGTGTGAGGGGTGTTAGAGATAAGTATAAGGGGTGTTAGGGAGAGGCATGTTAGGAATAAGTGTGAGGTGTGTTAGGTCTTAGGGATAAGTGTGAGAATGTTAGGGTTAGGTGTTAGGTTGATGAGTGTTATGGATAAGTGTGAGGGGTGTTAGGGTTAGGGTAAGGGGTGTTAGGGATAAGTGTGATGGGTGTTAGGGTAAGGGATGTTAGGGTTAGGGGTTAGGGTAAGGGCTGTTAGGGATAAGTGTAAGGGGGAATTAGGGTTAGGTGTTAGGGATAAGTGTGAGGGGTGTTAGGGTTAGGGTGAGGGGTGTTAGGGATAAGTGTGAGGGGTGTTAGGGTTAGGTGTTAGTATGAGGGGTGTTAGGGATAAGTGTAAGGGGTGTTAGGGTTAGGTGTTAGGGTGAGGATGTTAGGGATAGGTGATAGGGATAAGTGTGAGGGGTGTTAGGGTTAGGGTAAAGGGTGTTAGGGATAAGTGTGAGGGGTGTTAGGGTTAGGTGTTAGGGTGAGGGGTGTTAAGGATAAGTGTAAGGGGTGTTAGGGTGAGGCATGTTAGGAATAAGTGTGATGGGTGTTAGGGTTAGGTTGATGGGTGTTATGGATAAGTGTGAGGGGTGTTAGGGTTAGGTGTTAGGGTGAGGGATGTTAGGGTTAGGTGTTAGGGATAAGTGTGAGGGGTGTTAGGGTTAGGGTAAGGGGTGTTAGGGATAAGTGTGAGGGGTGTTAGGGTTAGGGTGAGGGGTGTTAGGGATAAGTGTGAGGGGTGTTAGGGTTAGGTGTTAGGGTGAGGGGTGTTAGGGATAAGTGTAAGGGATGTTTGGGTTATGTGTTAGGGTGAGGGATTTTAGGGTTAGGTGTTAGGGATAAATGTGAGGGGTGTTAGGGTTAGGGGTTAGGGTGAGGGGTGTAAGGGATAAGTGTAAGGGGTGTTAGGGTTAGGTGGTAGGGTGAGGGATGTTAGGGTTAGGTGTTAGGGATAAGTGTGAGGGGTGTTAGGGTTAGGGTAAGGGGTGTTAGGGATAATTGTGAGGGGTGTTAGGGTTAGGGGTGTTAGGGATAAGTGTGAGGGGTGTTATTGTTAGGTGTTAGGGTGAGGGGTGTTAGGGATAAGTGTGAGTGGTGTTAGGGTTAGGTGTTAGGGTGAGGGGTGTTAAGAATAAGTGTAAGGGGTGTTAGGGTTACGGTAAGGGGTGTTAGGGATAAGTGTGAGGGGTGTTAGGGTTAGGTGTTAGGGTGAGGGGTGTTAGGGATAAGTGTAAGGGGTGTTATGGTTAGGTGTTAGGGTGAGGGATGTTAGGGTTAGGTGTTAGGGATAAGTGTGAGGGGTGTTAGGGTTAGGTGTTAGGGTGAGGGGTGTTAGGGATAAGTGTAAGGGGTGTTAGGGTTAGGTGGTAGGGTGAGGGATGTTAGGATTAGGTGTTAAGGATAAGTGTGAGGGGTGTTAGGGTTAGGTGTTAGGGTGAGGGGTGTTAAGGATAAGTGTAAGGGGTGTTAGGGGGAGGCATGTTAGGAATAAGTGTGAGGGGTGTTAGGTCTTAGGGATAAGTGTGAGGGGTGTTAGGGTTAGGTTGATGGGTGTTATGGATAAGTGTGAGGGGTGTTAGGGTTAGGTGTTAGGGTGAGGGATGTTAGGGTTAGGTGTTAGGGATAAGTGTGAGGGGTGTTAGTGTTAGGGTAAGGGGTGTTAGGGATAAGTATGTGGGGTGTTAGGGTTAGGGTGAGGGGTGTTAGGGATAAGTGTGAGGGGTGTTAGGGTTAGTTGTCAGGGTGAGAGGTGTTAGGGATAAGTGTAAGTGATGTTAGGGTTAGGTGTTAGGGTGAGGGATGTTAGGGTTAGGTGTTAGGGATAAGTGTGAGGGATGTTAGGGTTAGGGGTTAGGGTGAGGGGTGTTAGGGATAAGTGTAAGGGGAGTTAGGGTTAGGTGGTATGGTGAGGGATGTTATGGTTAGGTGTTAGGGATAAGTGTGAGGGGTGTTAGGGTTAGGGGTGTTAGGGATAATTGTGAGGGGTGTTAGGGTTAGGGGTGTTAGGGATAAGTGTGAGGGGTGTTATTGTTAGGTGTTAAGGTGAGGGGTGTTAGGGATAAGTGTGAGGGGTGTTAAGGATAAGTGTAAGGGGTGTTAGGGTTAGAGTAAGGGGTGTTAGGGATAAGTGTGAGGGGTGTTAGGGTTAGGTGTTAGGGTGAGGGGTGTTAGGGATAAGTGTAAGGGTGTTATGGTTAGGGTGAGGGATGTTAGGGTTAGGTGTTAGGGATAAGTGTGAGGGGTGTTAGGGTTAGGTGTTAGGGTGAGGGGTATTAGGGATAAGTGTAAGGGGTGTTATGGTTAGGGTGAGGGATGTTAGGGTTAGGTGTTAGGGATAAGTGTGAGGGGTGTTAAGGATAAGTGTAAGGGGTGTTAGGGTTAGGGTAAGGGGTGTTAGGGATAAGTGTGAGGGGTGTTAGGGTTAGGTGTTAGGGTGAGGGGTGTTAGGGATAAGTGTAAGGGGTGTTATGGTTAGAGTGAGGTATGTTAGGGTTAGGTGTTAGGGATAAGTGTGAGGGGTGTTAGGTTTAGGTGTTAGGGTGAGGGGTGTTAGGGATAAGTGTAAGGGGTGTTATGGTTAGGGTGAGGGATTTTAGGGTTAGGTGTTAGGGATAAGTGTGAGGGGTGTTAGGGTTAGGTGTTAGGGTGAGGGGTGTTAGGGATAAGTGTAAGGGGTGTTAGGGTTAGGTGGTAGGGTGAGGGATGTTAGGGTTAGGTGTTAGGGATAAGTGTGAGGGGTGTTAGGGTTAGGTGTTAGGGTGAGGGGTGGTAAGGATAAGTGTAAGGGGTGTTAGGGTGAGGCATGTTAGGAATAAGTGGGAGGGGTGTTAATTCTTAGGGATAAGTGTGAGGGGTGTTAGGGTTGGGTGCTAAGGTGAGGGGAGGATGATGATAAGGGGGGGAAGAGACACAGGGGTGTCCTTGCAGCAGAGATCAAAAGAGTCCTTCAGGGCTGTATTGCACACTGTGTACAGTAGCCTAGCTATGGTTTTCCCTATTGATGCAGTATCACCTACTCTCAGTAAGACTGCAAGTTAGTTATGATTCCAAAATGGCTGCTGTCCATGAGTTAGAAGGGTCTGGAAGGCAGGGTATGATGCTAATTGGCTGGAATGTGTCTGCTGACTGTGAGTTGCAGGGTCAAAGTTTGCTCAATGAAAAAGTATAGGGGGCGGGTCGAATATCGCATATGTTTGCAGTTCGCCGAGAACGCGAACATGCTATGTTCGCCGGGAACAGTCCACCGGCGAACTATTTGCGACATCTCTACATACACAGGGATATACATATATCGGGTATGATATTACACAGGGATATACATATATAGGGTATGATACTGCACAGCACACAGGGAAACATAGAGAGTAAGATACTACACAGCACACAGGTATAGAGACTGCATGGACCTGTCATCTACACAGCACACAGCACAGAGACCGTAGGGACCGGTCATCTACACAGCACACAGGTACAGAGAACGCAGGGACCAGTCATCTACACAGCACACAGGTACAGAGAACGCAGGGACCGGTCATCTACACAGCACTCACGTACAGAGAACGCAGGGACCGGTCATTTACACAGCACACAGGTACAGAGACCGCAGGGAGCGGTCATCTACAGAGCACACAGGTACAGAGACCGCAGGGGCCGGTCATCTACACGGCACACAGGTACAGAGACCGCAGGGGCCGGTCATCTACACAGCACACAGGTACAGAGACCGCAGGGGCCGGTCATCTACACAGCACACAGGTACAGAGACCGCAGGGGCCCATCATCTACACAGCACACAGGTACAGAGACCGCAGGGGCCAGTCATCTACACAGCACACAGGTACAGAGACCCGTGGGGGTGGTCATCTACACAGCACACATGAACAGCATTCTCCCTCCCGTGTCTCTTTGCCCCCTCTCTTGTGTGTGCTCTGCCGGCTTCCTGATGCACCGGGCTGCCCACCTCCAGCTACCAGCTTATCCAGTAGCGTTCACCATTGCCCGCCGTGCACTTCAGTTGGCCGGACTACTCCCATTCCTCCTTGGCCTGCTCCTCAGGAGAGTCTGTGGCTTTGTGAAACTGCAGTTTGGTAAACATAGGAAACTGGCCATCGTGTGCCGGGGCAGCTCCTCTTTACATGGTACCGTAGCTAGTAGAGTCACACGGGGGTCTCAGAAGGCGCAGATGAATGGAGGAGGAAGGGGAGGAAAGACACATGGGTGCTCATCGCGAGGGGCGCAATTGCAGCCTAAGTAAGTCCCATGGGCCTCGCGATGAGTGATGATGATCATTGCAGCCCCGCAACTGTGGACCTTGCTTCGTGCGGGCCGCAAGTGCGTGACCAACATCGCCAACGTCCCCAACATTCCGAAAACCCACAATTATATATATGATATTGGTGCCCCATGTGATGTCAGTATCACATGACAGCTGTAGAAGGTGTCAACAGGTTTCCTGACCTGAGATGCTGCATCAGTGAGCCATATCAGCATTGACTGGTGGCAGCCATGAGTGCACTGTAGAGACTACAATATGACAAGCTTTGTGGATTGTAACAAATGAAAGTTAAAAGTATCAGAGTGATACAAAAGCAAAAAGCTGGAAATGTATCTTTGGGACTGGAATATAATATTATTATATAGTCCTTCTGTATGGATCGGGTGTTGCAGTGCCTAGTTTCAGGGCCGTCTAATGTAGTGGTAACTGATAAGAAACTGAGGCAAAATAATATAATGAAGCCACAAGGAAGTCCAAGGGTCAGGGCTGGTTTGTAGTCTAGGGATGAAGACAAAAGGTCATGAGCACAGATGGGAGAATAAAGGTAAAAGTAGTGCTGCTCTGTTGCTGCTGCTTTATATAGGTCCAGCTGCACTTCCTAATTCTGTCAAACCAATTACCAAAATGGATCAGTGCAGCAACCGGAATTGAGTTGGTGATAGTAAAACTTGGACTGAAGCCGACATCCTTTGACCTTGCATTTTGAAAACTGCTTCTCCAGATATAAATGCACTGCTAACCTGCTGCAAACATAGAGGCCTATTCAATTCCCCTATATTGCAGATAACACAAAGAGCAAAGTAAAACTACCTAGCTATTATATGTACCAATCGCAGAAACATTGCAAGAGATCTACTATGAGTGACTGCAAGAAAGACTAAGCTGCAAATAACAGCAAACTTTTCCATTGATTTTTGTACTCCATGTCATTTTTACACCAGACATATGGAAACAGAGAATGTTGGTCTCACCACTGGATAAATCTGTTGAAGATACAGCCTATTAATAAATTACCTCAGAAATCTTACAACTCCATTACAAAATAATATCTCACTATCACAGAGGCACAAATGTGAAAAATGTAAATCAGATATATACATTAATATGTTTGACACATCACATATATAAAGGAGGTATTGTCAATATCACACTTCCACACAATGTCCAGGGGAACATAGACAAAAGTAAGTAAGAGGTTAATATCAATCAGCCAACACACATGGCCACAACAACTGCTATGAAGCACTCACTATTAAAGGGATAGACAAACCACCAAACAATACTCTGCAACAGGAGTGATCATCACTACAGCACATTACACACAATCTGGGATTTCAGACACTGGGGGAGGGGGGATATGTCATCATGAGCAGCATGAGGCCTTAAACACAGGACTGGGTCACACCAATGGCCCTGGACTTTCACATGGTGCATGTAAGAAAAAGGCAGTTATAGGTACAGGGATGTAACAGACCACTGTCCAGGGCCTGTATAATGGTGCATTGTGCCACCATAGAGGACATACCGCCCCATTGGACAATGGGTAGGGGAATTATATGGCCACATGGAAAATGTCTGCAGGTGGGTGGTGGGGTGAATAGCCCCAAACATAAGGCCATAGTGTACCAACATGCCTCAGATTATGGCATATGTCTCTGCCTTATCCTGTATATTGTAATTTCCCATGGAATATTACTGTATTCTGTGTTATGTTTAAACTGTGACTGATTGATCATAATGGGGGTAAAACTGGGTTGTACTGAGTCTGCATTGAGCAGACATCTCTATTGTATTGTTATCGGTTCTGGACCATTGTTAGTAAATTAAGTTAATCACATCTGCCATGTACTCTATCTAAGGGATGGACAACTCAGACACTGAGAGGGCAGGATGTCCATTAGAAGGTAGCCATATTGTTCTCAGGTGCCTGCATATCAAGATACTTCTAGACCCCATGCGTCATCATCTCCTGTAATTGTCTGCCACACCCTCTCATTGTTACATGGTGTACGCCCCCCTCTGTATCTAAACTCTATAAATATTGTTGACTTTCCAAAAATAAAACAGTTATTTCTGGAGACATATAGAAATTGTGAGTCTGTTATTTTGCTCCTGGTGGCTGCGATACTGAACCTATCTCCAAGTAATCTGTCCTGATCACTACCACAGGAAGGTTACTGAGACTCCTGGAAGCAATGATTCCTGATGGAGAGACTCTGACTGATACAGAAGCCAGATATCAGGGTGCTGGTGAAGAGATTTTCAAGAACCCAAATGGTCCTTGTGGGTAGTTAACCTGTAGTCTATAGGATGTGGCCCTGGGCAGTAATAGCTCCTACCCCTGGATCGTTACAAGGGACATGGCCAAATAAGGACAGATCATTACATGGAGGATTACACAAATATGTTGAAGCTGTTCTCGAAGGCCTACAAAACACTAAAGGAAACTGTGGAGAGGCACATGCAGAACCACTAATCTTACCTTCATCAACAGGAATCATGGACACTTCTCTTGTTAAGTTCTACAACATCAACATTTCTTGTAAACACAAAGCACAGTCATAAACATATTCGACTGTGCATTAATGTCATGTATGTGGTATGGAGAGTTCTGAAAGGACATAAGGCTGCAAAAATGGCAATACCTAAAGGGTTGAAGGTAATCACATATATAGTTGTGAGCGTACGGGTCGTTGCTCACGCTTGCGGGCTCGCATAGCGAGCCCGCGGCCCTCGCGTAGCGAGCCGCGGGCCTCACGAAGCGAGGTCCGTGGCTCGCACAGCGAGCCGCGGCCCTCGCGTAGCGAGGTCACTGGGCAAGGGCCTCAGTTGCGGGCATGGAGCCTCAGTTGCTGGCGAGGTCACTGGGCAAGGGCCTCAGTTGCTGGCATGGAGCGCCGAAGGCGCTCCATGACAGCAACTGAGGCCCCTCGCGAAGCGAGGGACTCAGTTGCTGGCGAGGTCACTGGGCATGGGCCTCAAACCCTCGCAAACTTCACGTCGCTACTCAAAAAACACGACACACAAATTACGAAACTCACTAAATTTTACGAGGAACGCAAACAACCTACGAAACACGTTACCACACATTACGACCTTGCAAACATCGGACGCAACACGCCGACATACAAACACAATACATACACACAGCACATACATAAAAACCTTACCTACACCAAGAGGGAGCACCCAGGACCTCAAAAATGCAACTTAGACCTCGATTTTACTCGAAAAAAAAGAGTTTTGAGACTAAAAAAAAATCTAAGCGACAGAAAAAATGGCCGCCGAACAAAACGAAAACGAGGCTACAGCACTCTAAACTCGCAAAACACCACAACAAACTCGCAAAACGCCACAAACCACCTACGGATATTCATACCACACAGTGCACACATTCAGCATGCTTACACAGCAGCTCCACAACACTAATGCTGCAGCAACATCAACACAGATTGCCAGCTCTTCATCACAATGCTTCAAAATAGGTACAGTATATTCATTTAGTAATGTATTACATATTTCATTATTAGACACCAAACAGCATTAGCTACCTTACAATTTCATTGCCGTCATTTTTTGACGGGCAATTCGCTAGTACTGCATAATAATAATGATGCATAGCATCTACTCGGGTCACATGTGGTAATTACACCACAGATGAATAAAAATCTCGTTGCCTTGCAAAAGTATTAGGCCCCTTGACTTTTTATCTCTTTTGTTACATTACAGCCTTAAGTTCAATGTTTTGTTAATCTGAATTTCATGTGACGGATCAGAACACAATAGTCTAAGTTGGTGAAGTGAAATGAGAAAAATACATACAGAAAACAATTTTTTTAGAAATAGAAACTAACCACTAACCAAACACTGCAAAGAAGACCAAGGAACTCTCCAAACAAGTAAAGGACAATTTTGTTGAGTACAAGTCAGGGTTAGGTTATAAAAACGTATCCAAATCTTTGATGATCCCCAGGAGCACCATCAAATCTATGATAACCAAATGGAAAGAACATGGCACAACAGCAAATCTGCCAAGAGACGGCCACCCACCAAAACTCACAGACTGGGCAAGGAGGGCATTAATCAGAGAGGCAGAAAAGAGACCTAAGGTAACCCTAAATGAGCTGCAGAGTACCACAGCAGAGACTGGAGTATCTATACATAGGACGACAATAAGCCATGCGCTCCATAGAGTTGGTATATAAAGCACCAGAAGAAAGCCATTACTTTCAGCAAAAAAAAAACAAAATGGCATGTTTTGAGTTTGCGAAAAGGCATGTGGGAGACTCCCAAAATGTATGGAGGAAGGTGGTCTGGTCTGATGAGACTAAAATTGAACTTTTCGGCCATCAAAGAAAACGCTATGCCTGGCGCAAAACTAACACATCACATCACCCAAAGAACACCATCCCCACAGTGAAACATGGTGGTGGCAGCATCATGCTGTGGGGATGATTTTCAGCAGCTGGAACTAGGAAACTGGTCAGAGTTGAGGGAAAGATGGATGGTGCTAAATACAGGGATATTCTTGAGCAAAACCTGTACCACTCTGTGAGTGATTTGAGGCTAGGACGGAGGTTCACCTTCCAGCAGGACAATGACCCCAAACACACTGCTAAAGCAACACTTGAGAGGTTTAAGGGGAAACATGTAAACATGTTGGAATGGCCTAGTCAAAGCCCAGACCTCAATCCAATAGAAAATCTGTGGTCAGACTTAAAGATTGTTATTCACAAGCTCAAACCATCCAACTTGAAGGAGCTGGAGCAGTTTTGCAAGGAGGAGTGGACAAAAATCCCAGTGGTAAGATGTGGCAAGCTCATAGAGACTTATCTAAAGTGACTTGGAGCTATGATTGCAGCAAAAGGCGGCTCTACAAAGTATTGACTTTAGGGGGGTAAATAGTTATGCACATTGACTTTTTCTGTTATTTTTTCCTATTTGTTATTTGCTTCACAATAAAAAAAATAAAAAAAACATCTTCAAAGTTGTGGGCATGTTCTGTAAATTAAATGATGCAAATCCTCAAACAATCCATGTTAATTCCAGGTTGTGAGGCAACAAAACACGAAAAAGTGCCAAGGGGGGTGAATACTTTTGCAAGGCACTGTAAACTCCATATAATCATTGTAATCAGTAATACACATAGCACATACAACATATCTTCATCTGCTCCCTTACACAGATGCATTAAATCAAATTAAATTACACACACACAGTGTGTTCAGAAAATGAAAAATAAAAGGTGGTCATAAACTAAAAAAGGCAGAGGAGAAAAACTAACAAAACATTAAAACAAAACTTCTATATATAGAGGTTATGGGGCCCCCAAAATTATTTCACACCAAGGCCCCACCATTAAATAACTCTGCATAGAAATTCTAACATTTTACATTACTGTATAAAATACGGTTTCAATTTGTTCTTACAGATTGTAAATGCACAATCTAAACTGAAAGTGAATTCTGCTTGTTTTATATGTATCAGCTTTATAATAGTCACTGGAAAATATAATCTATTATCCAAAAAAAAAAGACTTATTTCAATCAGTTGTCTATAATCCCTGTACTACAAGCATTACAGTGATGAAACAATGGAAGACAGAAAAGGCAGTCAAAATGCAACAAATAAACTAATGACATGTAAAAGAAACACATAGATGATACATGATAGGATAAATATGTGCATAATAATTCACAGTGCTTAAAGTTAATTTTATTTTCATTTTCCTTTCCAAATTTCTTTAATAGAAAACCAAAATCTTGTTTAATAAAGTATTAGGAAACAACAAAGTCAGAGGTGCTCATCAGAGAATGAACCAACCTTAATAGGTTGGTTCTATAGCCATGATAAGCTACTCTGAGAACAACCTCTTTTAGCTCACTTGTGCCCTTCACAGGGAGAAATCTCCTGTAGTATATCAGTCGGGTCTCACTCAAAAGAGTGACCCAGCCCGAAAATAACAGGCAATTCTACCCTGAACAGGAGAAACAGCAAACCTCAGACGCATTTCGGCCTTTATGGGCCTCGTCAGTGAGGTACAGCTAAACTCCATAAGGCACAGTGAGCAAGGGGTCCACGTCTGGAGTCCCCTATTACCCTTAGGGAGACTAAACCTGGTATTTCGGGGCTGGGTCACTTTTTTGAGTGGAACCAGACTGATATACTACAGGATATTTCTCCCTGTGAAGGGCACAAGTGAGCTAAAAGAGGTTGCTCTCAGAGTGGCGTATCATGGCTATAGAACTCACCTATTAAGGTTGGTTCGTTCTCTGATGAGCACCTCTGACTTTGTTGTTCTGCATATGCAAATTACCTTTAGGGTTTAGTCTCCCTAAGGGTAATAGGGGACTCCAGATGTGGACCCCTTGCTCACTGTGCCTTAGGGAGTTCAGCTGCACCTCACTGATGAGGCCCATAAAGGCTGAAACGTGTCTGGGGTTTGCTGTTTCTCCTGTTCAGGGTAGAATTGCCTGGTATTTCGGGGCTGGGTCACTCTTTTGAGTGGCACCAGACTGATATAATACAGGATATTTCTCCCTGTGAAGGGCACAAGTGAGCTAAAAGAGATTGCTCTCAGAGTGGCATATCATGGCTATAGAACTCTCCTATTAAGGTTGGTTCGTTCTCTGATGAGCACCTCTTACTTTGTTGTTCATAATAAAATATTATGCAAAACTGTAATGCCTAAAAAGTACCTTTCCTTGCAAAATGCACATTTTAGAAAGTATCAGCCTTATTAAATTACAGGCTTGTAGATAAGAGGCTTCTACTTAAATCCTACGTACTGCAACATTTCTCAAAGTTACAACGCTATTAAATTAGCCCTGCTGCGAGCAACGTGTGAGCTACGCAGCAGGGCCGTCCGTATCAACACAGAGAAAATGTACATGAGGAGTGACAGCCTGCGAGATGATCTTGCAGGCTCCCACACCTCATCAATTAGTGCAGGGGTCCTATATGGGACCTCTGCGGCAGTCCCACACATAAGCCCTGCTGTGGGGGGTCCTCCAACTACCCCTCCAGCACCTAAAATTAACCCCCCTCTATGCGGGATCCGCATCGGGACCCCCGAAGTGTACCCACATTAACCCCTTGCTGCCGGGGTCCATAGGGCCCCCCACAGCCCCCACATTCATCAATTGCAGCGGGGGCCCCCGATCGGCACCGATCGTGACCCCGCTGCATTTATATTTTTAAATTTCCCGCCTCACGGGTCCTTAAAGGACCGTAAAGGTACTGAAAGAACTTGCGCTAAAAAATATTAACCCCGGCCAACTAAAATTAACCCCATAACTCATGCGGGTCAATAAAGACCCCCATAAGCACTTAATTAACCCTATAACTCATAGGGGTCAATACAGACCCCCGTAATCACTTAATTAACCCTATAACTCATGGGGTCAATACAGACCCCCATAAGCACTTTATTAACCCTATAACTCATGGGGGTCAATACAGACTCCCATAAGCACTTAATTAACCCTATAACTCATGGGCGTCAATACAGACCCCATAAGCCAATAATTAACCCTATAACTCATGGAGGTCAATACCGACCCCCATAAGGCTTTAATTATCCCTATCACTCATGGGGGTCAATACAGACCCCCATAAGGCCGTAATTAACCCTATAACTCAAGGGGGTCAATACAGACCCCCATAAGGCTTTAATTAACCCTGTCACTCATGCGGGTCGATACAGACACCCATAAGGCCAATAATTAACCCCATAACTCATGGGGGTCAATAAAGACCCCCATAAGCACTTAATTAACCCTATAACTCTAAATCATGGGGGTCAATACAGACCCCCATAAGCACTTAATTAACCCTATAACTCATGGGGGTCAATACAGACCCCCATAAGCACTTAATTAACCCTATAACTCATGGGGGTCAATACAGACTCCCATAATGCCTTAATTAATCCTGTCACTCATGGGGGTCAATACAGACCCCCATAAGCACCTAATTAACCCCATAAGTCATGGGGGTTAATATAGACCCCCATAAGCACTTAATTAACCCTATAACTCATGGGGGTCAATACAAACTCCCATAAGGCCTTAATTAATCCTGTCACTCATGGGGGTCAATACAGATACCCATAAGGCCAATAATTAACCCTATAACCCATGGGGGTCAATGCATACCCCCATAAGACAGTAGTTAACCCTGTCACTCATGGGGGTCAATAAAGACCCCCATAAGCCAATAATTAACTCTTTAGATCATGGGGGTCAATGCATACCCCCATAAGCCAGTAGTTAACCCTTTAACTCATTGGGGTCAATACAGACCACCATAAGGCCTTAATTAACCATATAACACATGGGGGTCAATACAGACCCCCATAAGGCCTTAATTAACCCTATAACTCATGGGGGTCAATACAGACCCCTATAAGCCTATATTTAACCCCATCAGTCCCATAACAGTATATTATGACACTTATGGGGCTGTTAAAACCCTAACATTAACCACATAATTGCCATGACGGTCCACAAGCACCATCATGACACTAACTACAAACACTACGCTATAACCCCCAATAAACCATTAAATCTAAACTAATCCCGCTCTACACTAATCTATTAACACTTACACTAAGTACCTGCACAACCTACCTACCCCCTAATAAACCCCCCACCACTCTAATTACAGAAAAAAAAAAAACTTAGTCACCAAAAATAAAAAAACCTACCTTACAAAAAAAAAAATTAGTCACCAAAAATAAAAAAATAAAAATTACAGAAAAAAAAAAAACCTAAGTCACAAAAAATAAAAAATCTACATTACAGAAAATAAAAAAAATACATTACAACCCCACTACAGAAACAAAAATGAAAAGGAAAGACATACAAAATACAATACATACATACAACACAATACATTAAAAATAGTGATGTCGCAAATATAAAATTTTCGGTTCGCGAGTGCGAACCACCGCAAATGTTCGCGAAGCGGCGAACCCGGCGAACCGCCATAGACTTCAATGGGCAGACGAATTTCAAAACCCACAGGGACTCTTTCTGGCCACAATAGTAATGGGAAAGTTATTTCAACGGGACTAACACCTTTTTTTTTTTTTTTTTTTTTTTTTTTAACAAGTTGATTTACCTTAAAAAGTAAAGGCTGATAAACTGCAGAGTGCACTAATTGTGCCCAGGTGAGAGGGGTGTGGCTTGACTGTTAAACTTGTATAAAAGGTTTGTGAGCTGGTTTGGGGTCTGTTTACAAGTGGATTTACCTTAAAAAGTAAAGGCTGAGAAACTGCAGAGTGCACTAATTGTGCCCAGGTGAGAGGGGTGTGGCTTGACTGTTAAACTTGTATAAAAGGTTTGTGAGCTGGTTTGGGGTCTGTTTACAAGTGGATTTACCTTAAAAAGTAAAGGCTGAGAAACTGCAGAGTGCACTAATTGTGCCCAGGTGAGAGGGGTGTGGCTTGACTGTTAAACTTGTATAAAAGGTTTGTGAGCTGGTTTGGGGTCTGTTTACAAGTGGATTTACCTTAAAAAGTAAAGGCTGAGAAACTGCAGAGTGCACTAATTGTGCCCAGGTGAGAGGGGTGTGGCTTGACTGTTAAACTAGGATAAAGGATTTGTGAGCTGGTTTGGGGCCTGTTTACAAGTGGATTTACCTTACAAGTAAAGGCTGATAAATTGCAGAGTGCACTAATTGTGCCCAGGCGAGAAGGCAGAAGTTAATAGAAACCGGAGAAGGGGAACTTGTGAGCTTGCGAACATTTTCAGTATCAAGTGCAATTCTAGTAAAAGCCTAGGAGTTTAAATAAAAGGAGGGCCTTCAAAGAAAAGGGAGGGCAGATTTATAGTGCAAAGGAGGAAAACTTTATATAAATATATTATATTATATTCTTTATTTTTCCCACTGAAATTTCGTAGACAATAATAATAATTATGAGTCATTCCAGTGGCAACCTTATTCAGTGTACATCCTGTCAAATGTATGCACTACTGGAACATATGATCCAGGGTCCATACCTCTGTGACAGGTGTGAGCATGTTGCCTCTTTGGAAGCTCAAATTGAAGATCTGGAGAGGAGAATTGCAGCACTTAGTGATATTGCTCGACTGGAAAGGGAATTGGTGCTCACGGAGCACAGTTTAGCTGGGCCTAGTATGGAGGGAGGAGCTGGGGATAGTGAGGATGGCCAGGGAGGTAGCTGGGTTACAGTTACAAGGGGAAGCAGGGGGAACAGGAGGAGGCAGGCCAGTTCTGAGTTGTCAAACACCAACAGATTTGCCAGATTGAGTGAAACTGTTGGCGATGTCCATTCAGGAATGGCAATGCCAGATAGAGCTGTTCCCTCTAACAGCCGGGCGAACAGCTCTACTGGAGAAGAGGGAGGGCAGAATAGGCAGAGCAACAGACATGTTTTGGTGGTAGGGGACTCTATTATTAGGAAGGTAGACAGGGTAATTTGTCACCCAGATCCCAGCAATCGAACAGTTTGCTGTCTCCCGGGTGCTCGGGTTCGGCATGTTGTGGATCGGGTGGATAAATTATTGGGAGGGGCTGGTAATGAACCGGCGGTCTTGGTACACATTGGTACCAATGACAAAGTTAGTGGAAGATGGAGCGTCCTAAAGAATGATTTTAGAGAATTAGGGAATAAGCTTAAAGCAAGGACCTCCAAGGTAGTATTTTCTGAGATACTACCAGTGCCACGTGCTAGCCCAGGGAGGCAGAAGGAGCTTAGGGAGGTTAATGCGTGGCTAAAAAAGTGGTGCAGTGCAGAGGGTTTTGGGTTTTTAGAGCACTGGGCTGACTTCTCACTTGGGTACAATCTCTATAGCAGGGATGGATTGCACCTTAATGATGAGGGCGCTTTTGTGCTAGGGAATAGGATGGTAGAACGGCTGGGGGAGTTTTTAAACTTGTAGGTGGGGGGGAGGGACTATATAGAAGTATTGGGGTAAATAGGGTAGAGAGGGAAAGGGATGAATTATTTACCCATGGGGGAGGAGAAGGGGGGAGGGTTACAATAGAAAGTAGGGAGATATTAATAGGGGCCTCAAATACAGTGGCAGGCACTTCACATCAGCAAAACCATAGCAACATAAAGTGTATGATTGCAAACGCAAGAAGTTTGCCTGGGAAAATGGATGAGCTAGAAATATTAGCAGTACAAGAAAAATGGGGCTTAATAGGCATTACGGAAACATGGTGGGATGAATCTCATGACTGGACTGTTAATCTGGATGGTTATAACCTATTTAGGAAAGATAGGGGCAATGGTAAAAGAGGAGGAGGGATCTGTCTTTATGTTAAGCCTGAATTTAAGCCTATAGTTAGAGAAGATATTTATGCTGGCACTAACGGCATCATTGAATCCTTGTGGGTTGAGCTAAATAGTGGAGGAGCTAATTCTAAATGCATATTGGTGGGAGTATGCTATAAACCCCCAAATATAGCTGAAAGTGAGGAAATACAATTATTGTTACAGATTGGAAATGCAGCTAAGCATGGGCAAGTTCTAATAATGGGAGACTTTAATTACCCTGATATAAACTGGATAAACGAGACCAGCAGCTCAGCTAAGGGGAGCAGGTTCTTGAGTACACTCAGGGATCATTATCTAGCCCAGGTAATACAAGAACCTACTAGAAATGGGGCCATCTTGGATTTAGTCATCACAAGTAATATTGATATAATATCAAATGTAAAAATAGGGGAACCCTTGGGGAACAGTGATCACAACACAGTCTCATTTGAGATTGAATACAAAAAACAGAGTTGTAAGGGGCCAACAAAAACTCTAAATTTTAAAAGGTCTAACTTTAATGGGCTACGGGCAGCAATACAACATATAGACTGGGACAAAGAACTTACAGGGAAGAATACTGAAAATAAATGGACAACATTCAAATCCTTACTAAATAAACATACTCATCAGCATGTACCATGTGGAAATAAAATAAATAGGAGTAAATCACATCCCATGTGGCTTAACAATGACTTAAAGATCATGATGAGGAAAAAGAAATATGCATTTAAATTATACAAGAAGGAGGGAACAGAGGCATCTTTATGTGACTATAAGGAAATCAACAAGGCTTGCAAAAGGGCTATTAGACTGGCTAAAATAGAAAATGAGAAGTCAGTTGCAATGGAAAGTAAGACTAACCCTAAAATATTTTATAAATATATTAATGGGAAGAAGGCCAGGAAGGAATCGATAGGACCATTACAATGTGACACAGGCCATCTGATAATTAGTGACCAGGAAAAGGCAGATGAGCTAAATAGGTTCTTTTCGTCGGTTTACACAAGGGAGGTACCAGTGGTTGGGACACTGCAACATAATGGGGCTACACTACCTTCACTAAATAATTGGTTAACGCAGGAAGAAATACAAAAGAGGTTGGAGAAAATAAATGTTAATAAAGCCCCGGGTCCTGATGGAATACATCCAAGGGTACTGAGGGAGCTGGGTTCTGTAATAGCCAAACCATTATATCTAATCTTTAAAGACTCGCTCACTACAGGGTCTCTACCAGATGACTGGAGAAAAGCAGAGGTGATACCTATATTTAAGAAGGGATCTAGAGCAAATCCGGGGAATTATAGACCAGTGAGCCTCACTTCTGTAGTTGGGAAGCTTTTAGAAGGGTTAATAAGGGACAGAATACAAGAATATGTCTATTTGAACAGGATCATAGGTAGCAGTCAACATGGATTTATAAAGGATAGGTCATGTCAGACCAATCTAATTAGTTTTTATGAGGAGGTTAGTAGGAATTTGGATCAGGGCAACTCAGTGGATGTAGTCTTTTTAGATTTTTCAAAGGCATTTGATACAGTGCCACATGGAAGACTAGTGAGCAAACTAAGGGATACAGGAATTGCAGTAAATATCTGCTCATGGATCGAGAGCTGGCTAAAAGACAGGAAGCAAAGGGTTGTTGTAAATGGAACATACTCCGATTGGTCTAATGTGATAAGTGGGGTTCCTCAGGGCTCAGTATTAGGTCCTCTCCTTTTTAACATATTTATTAATGACATTGAAGTAGGACTCGAATGTAGTGTCTCCATTTTTGCTGATGACACTAAGTTGTGCAAGGTAATAAAATCAGATAATGATGTACTTTCCCTACAAAAGGATTTGCATAAATTAGAGAAATGGGCGGCTAAATGGCAGATGAGATTTAATACAAATAAATGTAAGGTTATGCATTTGGGAAGGAAAAATAGCCAAGCAATCTATATTCTTAATGGAGCAAATCTAAGGGTATCAGATATTGAAAGGGATTTGGGAGTACTAGTGGACAACCACCTAGGTAACAGCGCTCAAAGCCAAGCAGCGGCTGCAAAGGCAAATAAAATATTAGCATGTATTAGGAAGGGTATAGAAGCCAGGGAAGAAGATATAATTCTGCCACTATACAAATCTCTAGTACGCCCTCATTTGGAATATGGAGTACAATTTTGGGCACCACCTCACAAAAAAGACATCTTAGAGCTGGAAAAAGTACAGAGAAGGGCTACAAAACTAATAAGGGGAATGGAGGGGCTAAGTTATGAAGAAAGACTAGCAAAATTAAACTTATTTTCGCTAGAAAAAAGGCGTCTAAGAGGAGATATGATTACGTTATTTAAATACATCCAGGGTCAATATAAGGCTTTGTCAAGTGAACTTTTTGTAGCAAGAGATTTTCAACTGACAAGAGGACATCCGTTGAGGTTAGAGGAAAAAAGATTTCACCTTAAACAAAGAAAAGGGTTCTTCACAGTTAGGGTGGTTAAACTGTGGAATTCTCTACCAAAGGAGGTGGTGACAGCGAATTCGATAGACAACTTCAAAAAGGGGTTAGATATATTTCTGAATAAAGAGGGCATTCAAGGCTATCCTAGATAACTAGCAAGGAATATTGATCCAGGGAGAAATTTGATCGCCAGTTTCTGGGGTCAGGAAGGAATTTTGCTTTTTTTCCCCCTTATGAGACAATTGGCAAAGTTTCAATGGGGGGTTTTTTATGTTTGCCTTCCTCTGGATCAATTAACAATAATTAACAATTAACAATAATAATAAATAGTCCAAATTAAAAAGATCAATAGAGATCTAAAAAGGTTGAACTTGATGGACTAACTCTTTATTCATTCTCCAATACTATACTATTAATAATTATTTAATCAATAATTTAATTAATAACTAATCCGCATATTGCAGATCAGAGGAGATCTTAACAGGTTGAACTTGATGGACTGAAAGTCTTTTTTCAACCTTAATTACTATGTAACTATGTAACTATGTAACTATGACTGTGGCATGCCGGAGGGGGATCCATGGCAAAACTCCCACGGAAAATTACAAAGTTGATGCAGAGTCTGGTTTTAAGCCATAAAGGGCATAAATTAGCTAACATTCCTAAATTGTTTGGAATAACGTGCTTTAAAACATCAGGTATGATGTTGTATCGATCAGGTAGTGTAAGGGTTAGGCCCGCTTCACAGTGACAGACCAAACTCCCTGTTTAACCCACAGCAAACAACCACAAACAGTCTATTTGCACAACCGCAAACTCCCCATTTGCACAAGGCTAGCCATGTCCCATTCCTTGTCCTCACTGATGTCATTGAAGGGCTCCACCCAGCGACCAAGGGTCCCCGAAAGGTGACAACAAGCCCCCTGGGACGCCTGCTGTGTTTGGTCAAAGCCACCTTCCTCCTCTGACTCCTCTTCTTCAGACTCCTCTCACTGCGTTGCCTCTCTCTGCATTATTATAAGGTGTGTTAAGTAGTACTACTCTTATCAGTTTAATACCTGTTACAGCACCTATCAGGGGGCGTGTATACGGCCTGGATTTTTAGAATCAGTAGATGGAAAAAGATGCTTTGTTGGTCGTATCACTTCAATTTTGGGGCACGGCACGTACAGTCAAAGGTGCCACCAGATAGGAGTGGCGTGTTTGTAAGTACTACTCTTATCAGATTAATACTTGTTACGTCACCTATCAGGGGGCGTGTATAAGGCCTGGATTTTTAGAACCAGGAGATGGAAAAAGATGCTTTGTTGGTCGTATCACTTCAATTTTGGGGCACGGCACGTGCAGTCAAAGGTGCCACCAGATAGGAGTGACGTGTTTGTAAGTACTACCCTTATCAGTTTAATACTTGTTACGTCACCTATCAGGGGGCGTGTATAAGGCTTGAATTTTTAGAACCAGGAGATTGAAAAAGATGCTTTGTTGGTCGTATCACTTCAATTTTGGGGCACGGCACGTGCAGTCAAAGGTGCCACCAGATAGGAGTGGCGTGTTTGTAAGTACTACACTTATCAGTTTAATACTTGTTACGTCACCTATCAGGGGGGGTGTATAACGCCTGGATTTTTAAAACCAGGAGATGGAAAAAGATGCTTTGTTGGTTGTATCACTTCAATTTTGGTGCACGGCACGTGCAGTCAAAGGTGCCACCAGATGGGAGTGGCGTGTTTGTAAGTACTACTCTTATCAGTTTAATACTTGTTACGTCACCTATCAGGGTGCGTGTATAAGGCCTGGATTTTTAGAACCGGGAGATGGAAAAGGATGCTTTGTTGGTCGTATCACTTCAATTTTGGGGCACGGCACGTGCAATCAAAGGTGCCACCAGATAGGAGTGGCGTGTTTGTAAGTACTACTCTTATCAGTTTAATACTTGTTACGTCACCTATCAGGGGGCGTGTATAAGGCTTTGTTGGTCGTATCACTTCAATTTAGGGGCACGGCACGTGCAGTCAAAGGTGCCACCAGATAAGAGTGGCGTGTTTGTTAGTACTACTCTTATCAGTTTAATACTTGTTACGTCACCTATCAGGAGGCGTGTATAAGGCCTGGATTTTTAGAACCGGGAGATGGAAAAAGATGCTTTGTTGGTCGTATCACTTCAATTTTGGGGTACGGCACATGTAGTCAAAGGTGCCACCAGATAGGAGTGGCGTGTTTGTAAGTACTACTCTTATCAGTTTAATACCTGTTACGTCACCTATCAGGGGGCGTGTATAAGGCCTGGATTTTTAGAACCAGGAGATGGAAAAAGATGGTTTGTTGGTCGTATCACTTCAATTTTGAGGCACGGCACGTACAGTCAAAGGTGCCAACAGATAGGAGTGGCGTGTTTGTAAGTACTACTCTTATCAGTTTAATACTTGTTACGTCACCTATCAGGGGGCGTGTATAAGGCTTTGTTGGTCGTATCACTTCAATTTTGGGGCACGGCACGTGCAGTCAAAGGTGCCACCAGATAAGAGTGGCGTGTTTTGTAAGTACTACTCTTATCAGTTTAATACTTGTTACGTCACCTATCAGGGGGCGTGTATAAGGCCTGGATTTTTAGAACCGGGAGATGGAAAAAGATGCTTTGTTGGTTGTATCACTTCAATTTTGGGGTACGGCACATGTAGTCAAAGGTGCCACCAGATAGGAGTGGCGTGTTTGTAAGTACTACTCTTATCAGTTTAATACCTGTTACGTCACCTATCAGGGGGCGTGTATAAGGCCTGGATTTTTAGAACCAGGAGATGGAAAAAGATGGTTTGTTGGTCGTATCACTTCAATTTTGAGGCACGGCACGTACAGTCAAAGGTGCCAACAGATAGGAGTGGCGTGTTTGTAAGTACTACTCTTATCAGTTTAATACTTGTTACGTCACCTATCAGGGGGCGTGTATAAGGCTTTGTTGGTCGTATCACTTCAATTTTGGGGCACGGCACGTGCAGTCAAAGGTGCCACCAGATAAGAGTGGCGTGTTTGTAAGTACTACTCTTATCAGTTTAATACTTGTTACGTCACCTATCAGGGGGCGTGTATAAGGCCTGGATTTTTAGAACCAGGAGATGGAAAAAGATGCTTTGTTGGTCGTATCACTTCAATTTTGGGGCACGGCACGTACAGTCAAAGGTGCCACCAGATAGGAGTGGCGTGTTTGTAAGTACTACTGTTATCAGTTTAATACTTGTTACGTCACCTATCAGGGGGCGTGTATAAGGCTTTGTTGGTCGTATCACTTCAATTTTGGGGCACGGCACGTGCAGTCAAAGGTGCCACCAGATAAGAGTGGCGTGTTTGTAAGTACTACTCTTATCAGTTTAATACTTGTTACGTCACCTATCAGGGGGCGTGTATAAGGCCTGGATTTTTAGAACCGAGAGATGGAAAAAGATGCTTTGTTGGTCGTATCACTTCAATTTTGGGGCACTTTGTGACATTAGCATCTTACGCTCAAACATGTCCTTTACAGGCACCTGACTATGGGCAGATGAGCATGAACTGCTCAAGGCGAGAGACGGAGTGGCGGATGGTTGAGAGGGGGCAAGGAGGACAGCAGTGGTCGATGTGGCTTATGATGCTGCACCAGGAGGAGGATGGCGGCTTTGAGTTTGTGTGCTGCTTGTACTCATGTGTTGGTCTGGAGTCACCCAAACATTAGGTCTCAACCTGTAGAGGATAAGGGAACCAGGCTACTCTAGACCTCATTCATCATTACAGGTTTTGACAGATCGGTACTATGCGTGCAAGCTACTGTGACAACAGATATGCGTGGCACTGTGCACTTGCAGAAGTTGCCAGAGTAGACGCTGTAGGTCTGACACACACGCTTGCAGACAACTAACTGCTATGCAATCTATTACAGTAGAATTTTTGTTTATGTTTGAAATGTACACTACTGTTACACCAGATATGAGTGGTGTGTTAAGTAGTACTACTCCTATCAGTTTAATCCCTGTTATGTGCCTTTTTTTGGGGTTTGGTTGTTGAAGCCACAGTGCAGCACCAGAGGCCAGAAAAATTAGGCATGTACCCACAGTCTCTGCACCACTCTTTTTAACAGATAACCCAAGGGGCTAACCAGGGACCTTGCCCATAAAAAAAAAGCTGAATTTTATTGGAGGAATTATTAGTGTCTTTACCCACCAAGAGAGGACAAAATATACGGTATCTTTAGACTACCTGATGGCCAAACCTCCTTTAGCCCCAATGCTATCCAAGAAACATTTCAAAACTTCTATCAGACCATATATTCATCCCAATCCCGCTGCAGCGGATCTGACATAGAGTCCTTCCTACTACAGCAAGAAGTCCACAAAATACCTGTACCTCAATTGGACAGCTTGAACCTAGACATATCCCAAGAGGAAGTTAAATCTACAATCCAAGATCTTAAATTTGGCAAGTCCCCAGGGCCAGACGGTTTTACTCATCTGTACTATAAGAAATTTGAGCCCTTGCTTACCACCGCACCTAACATCTTTGTTTAACGCTATACTAAATGGAGAACCTATACCCCCTTAATTGAATCAGGCCGACCACATATTATTTCCAAAAGAGGGTAGGGACCCTTTAGAGGTTAAAAATTATCGCCCCATACCCCTGATAAATGTGGATGTCAAGATCATAGCTAAAATTATGGCCAAACGAATATCTAACTTTTTACTGGACTAAATACACAAGGACCAAACGGGGTTCATTCCTTTCAGAGAGGCAGGAGATAATGTTAGGAGGGTTCTGAATGCCCAGTTCTTGGCTCAACAGTATAACAACCCAGTTTGCCCTCTAGCCCTGGACATAGAGAAGGCTTTTGATATGGTGGAATGGCCTTATATGTACAAAATGCTAGATAAGTTTGGATTTGAGGGACGCTTTCTCAACCTGCTCAGAAGGTACTACGACTCACCAGTAGCTAACTTAAATATACCAGGGGACCATAAGGCCAAAATCCAAGTACAGAGAGGGACCAGGCAGGGATGCCCACTCTCCCCACTGCTCTTTGCTCTTGCCATTGAACCCCTAGCACAGGCAATCAGAACCAACCATGCCATCCAGGGGTTTGAAGTAGGACACCATCAGTTTAAGTGTTCACTTTTTGCGGACGATATGCTTTGCACCCTGACCAAGCTCCTTCTCTCTATACCAGCACTCATGTCCACTATAAAAGACTTCAGCAAAATCTCGGGCCTCCAATCCTTGCAAAAGGATATTTCTCTTTCAATGGAATCCTGCTTACTGGGGATACACATAAAAAACAATTATCTCAATCCTAGAACAAGCTATTCCAATTAATGGCTTTAGCATTCAAAATACACATAGCTACCTGGGCCCGGATGGATTTACAAATCTCTATTACCAAACTTTTATAGACTTGTTATTACCCCACTTAGCCACACTTTTCAATCAAATTTTAGAAGGCTCTCCCATGCCACAAGAACTAAACCATGCAAATATGATATGTTTCCCGAAAGAACGACGAGACCCATTAGAACTTAAAAATTACTGCCCCATATCACTCCTAAACGGGGATATAAAAATGTTGTCCAAATTAATGGCAAACAGGATTTTGCGATTTCTCCCCTCCATAATCCATAAAGACCAAACAGGGTTTATCCCCCATAGACAAACGGGGGACAATATCAGACGGACACAAAATTTAATCTCATGGTCATCCCAACATCAAATACCCACATGCCTTTTGACGTTAGATATAGAAAAGGCCTTTGATACGTTGGAATGGCCTTATTTAAAAGCAGTATTACAGAAATTTGGGTTTGCAGGCAAATTTATGAACTTGATAGATACATACTACAAATCCCCGTCAGCCAGATTAAAACTCCCGGGAGATCGCTTACAACACATAAAGATTCAAAGGGGAAAAAACAAATTTTTAGATTTATTTGGAATCATAAAGCCCAGAGGATCTAAAAAAATAATATGTTTAGACCAAAAGGGAAAGGGGGCCTATCGTGCCCGAATCTCAAACTGTATTACAAGGCAGCGCAGCTGGCTGATAGGATCAGATTAGTGAGTAATCGTGTATTCTGATGTGTGTATATTATTATATCTAGGTACCAAGATATAATGAGAGCAAAACAATCCTTATCTAATTCCTGTTTCCTATAGATACGTTGTCTCAGTGCAGAATATAGGAAACAGATGTTTTTAAAGAACATTAACGTAAACATTCTACAGATGACGGACTTAATGTTCTAGTGAGATACAAGATAAGAAACATGCTGACATACTTTTTATAATCATGATATTCTTAGCTAATTAATTTCTAAATGAAGAAATTAAAATACCTAACAGTCCCTCCTCTTATAAATGTATTAAACAAAGGTCTTAAAGCAAGGTTCAGTTTAAATGGTAACATTGCCATTGACGGTCTGGCAGTGGAACAGGTTCCAAATAGATGATCTGTGAGGGCACAGTCCTATTCACAGGGCTCACCTTGGTGAGATCAATAGTCTCTCTGGGCTCCTCTTTTTGCAGTACCTGAATATGCAAATATTCAATGTTGTTACCTCTGCCTGAGGTGTAGATTCCAAAAGTATGTCTCCCTTCATCACACTTTTGTGTAGCTGATTTTGGCTGCAGGAGAATGGCTCCACACTCCGTGTCAGCTTTAAGCATCTCTTTGTACTTTTGCACTTCCTGTGATAAGGTGGGGAGTAACCCCTGTCAGCTCCTGTATTCCATAAGGCCAGTTTCCAGCTAGGACATCTCTCATTTCCATACGGAGAGGCTATACACAAGTATACTGGCGCTTTTCTCACCCCTCCACTACGTCTTCCTCCAGAAAGTCCACATCTTAGTACTTGACATAGGTCTATTTGGTTGGTTCCTCTCTGCTCTTCCTTGAACACTAGGGTCACTTGGCCAGTTAAATTGACTTCCATCATGTCTCTTTTCATTCTGTGCATCCACATCTCTTTAATAGATTGCGTCTGGTTGCCTCTGGGTCTTGTTACTTCTTCCCATATGATTATGGGTGCTACTATGCAAAGAGTTATCAAGATGAGGCATGTCAGTGAGATTCTTAGGCCACACCAGTTAGGTCTTTTGAACAAGTGCCAGGACATTTTTTTGGGCCAGTTGAGAACCCCAAAACCTGCACCATTCGGTTCTTCACTGGGTTTGAGACGAGTTTCCCCCACTTTGTAGCTCGCAATGAGTCAGATTGCAGGTTTTAGGAATCAACTGGCTCAAGCTCTGGCACTTTTACTCTCTTGCAGTGAGTCAGGTGTATCCAGGTGGCTCGTTCGGCAACTTTCAAGGCAGTGGGTGTTGACAGCAGAACTTGGTACGGTCCTTCCCACCTGGCCGATGCCCAATTTTTACGCTTGATTACTTTAATTAGGACCCACTGGCCTGGTTGTACCAAGCAGGGTCCCTGCTGTTGCTGTGGATGAGAGAGAGAGATGGAGGTAATATCTTTCTTACTTAACATTTTTCTCATATAGTCTGCTAAGTTTTCACTCATGTTCTCATTTTCTGAGATAAATGGTCTAAATTCTGGTAGTAGGAATGGTCTCCCATACAATATTTCAAACGGGGTTAACTTCTTCCTGCCTGGAAGCATGTGCATGTTTAGCATGACTAATGGTAAACAGTAAAGCCAATTTCTCCCTGTCGCTGCCATCGTTTTCCTCAATTTATTTTTAATGGTACCATTAGTTCTCTCCACTAATCCAGCTGACTGTGGTTTTTCAACTCTATGTGTAATGCTTTACTCAAGTGGTCGATAATTTTGTTCACAAAATGTGTACTGTTATCGCTATATATTTCCTCTGGTAAACCAAACCTAGGAATTATTTGTGTCACTAAGGTTTTAGCCACTGTGATTGCGTCAGGGTGTGCACATGGTTTCGTTTCCACCCACCTAGAGTATACATCAATTATCACTAGGCAATATTTCTTCCCTTCACACTTTGTTAGTTCAATTAAATCCATACATATTGTTTGGAAGGGGTATGTTGGTTCTGGGAATGTGCCTCTTATGGGGTGATAGTTACCCTGAGGGTTGTGTTGTGCACAAACAAGGCACCCTGCACAAAATTTTTAAAATAGGTGTTTAATCCATAGGCTGAAAATATTCTGCTGACCATGTCTACCATACTCCCTCTTGAGACATGACTAATGCCATGGCTCAACATAGCTGCATATCTGAATAGTGGTTTTGGTAAAATTGGTTTACCTTCTATACTCTCATAAATATTATCAGCATTCAGTTTACTCCCTTTCTTCAACCAGTATGTTTTTTCCTGTGAGGGTACGTCTGTCTGTATTTGCTGTTGAATACTCTTGTCAATTTGGTCTACGAGATACACAGATGTGTAGCTGTGTAAGAGAAAAATGTGTATGTTTACTTTGTCTCAGTTACTCAGTTCAGGCTTTTCCTATATATTTTTGTACTTGGTGAGTACTGCACTCCGAGGTCATAGGGCAAGTACTCCCATTGTGTTTTATCTTTCTGAGCCTTTTCTACCATCCCTCCTACCTGTATCCACATTCCACCAGCTGGCATAGCCAGTGATATGTGTGGCACTGTGTGTCCTGCATAGAGTAGCTGGTCTTGATCATTCAATTTTACTCCCACCCCTGTATACCCATTTTCTGTCCAGTATATGTAATCCAAGGTTATTCTGGTATTGGTGTGTTTGAAAAATGTTTTTCATAGTCCACATCCCTCCCCGGTGTACTTTCAAATTTCATAGTGCAGAGTAATGACCCTGTGCTTTGTTTTACACTGGAAGATGGAGCTAGGTCATTAGCCATGGCTACCAAAGTGCTGGATACTTGTCCTGGCCCTTTCGACACCATGTCTAATGTGTAGAAGTAATGTGGTTCACCCATCCCCTGCACTACATTTACATCGACAGGTATGCCCCCATGTATGCTTTCATGCCTTACTCTGTAGAAACCACTCTAATGTTGCATTTCAGCATCAGATCTCTACCCAAGAGATTTATCGGGCATCTAGGGGAGAGTATAAAAGGATGCTCAAATGTTTGGCCGTTGAACAATCTCACTGTGAGTGGACATGATATAGGTTCGCAATTTGTCTGTCTTGCTGCTGACCTAACCAGTATGTTTTGTGACGACGTGTAACTAGTCCATGTGCCATCATCACTCAACACTGACCTACATGCTCCTGTATCGCATAAAAATGTTATCATTACCCCCTCTACATCTAGTTGAATGACTGGTTGTTCTGCTAGAGCCATTAAGTCTATACATGATTCCAAATTCAACACATAATTTATTTCTGGCAAGTTTGCATCATTATTACCATACTCATACAATTCAGATTCAAGCAATTTTTGTTCAGCAAATATTTGTAAAGGAAGGGTACAACCTGGTTCTAGTCATTTGTCGGTCTGGTCATCGTCATCCGGCTCGAAGGACCAAAATGATAGGATCAGATTAGTGTATTACAAGGCAGCGCAGCTGGCTGATAGGATCAGATTAGTGAGTAATCGTGTATTCTGATGTGTGTATATTATTATATCTAGGTACCAAGATATAATGAGAGCAAAACAATCCTTATCTAATTCCTGTTTCCTATAGATACGTTGTCTCAGTGCAGGATATAGGAAACAGATGTTTTTAAAGAACATTAACGTAAACATTCTACAGATGATGCACTTAATGTTCTAGTGAGATACAAGATAAGAAACATGCTGACATACTTTTTATAATCATGATATTCTTAGCTAATTAATTTCTAAATGAAGAAATTAAAATACCCAACACTGGCTTTCATTCCTCTGGCGCATTCTCCAAAACACATCAGCCGCTCTGGGTATTTATGGAAAATGTAAGCATGTCACCTTATACATGGGATACAGTAATATGGATTCCAGGCCTGTATACTTTTTTGAGAAACTTGAAAAACTTATTGATTAAGCACTCATTAAAAATATGGACAGAGATGAACTGGACACAAAAACTGGACACTCGGGTATCAGATCTTACCCCTATCGTACCCAATCCCCACTTTAAGATACATCTTCCGGAAAGCTCTCTCAGTTGGTGGAAGTCTCAGAACCTACTAAGGGTTGGTCCATGGTGGCATGACGACAAAATAATGACCTTTGAGCGGGTGAGAGATAGATACAATTTACCCCTGGCTGAACACTATAATTTTTGCAGGATATATCATTTTATATATACAATAAGTGGTAGGGGAACCCCCCAAAGAAACACCTGGCTACTCAAAAAATGTAGGGATTCCCCCTTTCAGCCTGGTATTA
This sequence comes from Discoglossus pictus, assembly GCA_027410445.1. Taxonomy (NCBI): domain Eukaryota; kingdom Metazoa; phylum Chordata; class Amphibia; order Anura; family Alytidae; genus Discoglossus; species Discoglossus pictus. The sequence goes on along the minus strand of CM050166.1, from coordinate 271,061,601 downwards.
TTAGCCTCATGTATCAACTATTTAATGAAAACTCATGGGCAAACAAACCAGACTATACCAAAGCCTGGGAGAAGGATTTGGGCACTGAGTTGGCAGACTGCACATGGGATAAAAGTTGGCAAGGCTTAAGTAGGGGATCTTTAAATTATAGTCTGCTTGAGACTTCAATAAAGGTCCTACACAGAACATATATTACTCCTTTTAAGCTAAAAAAATGGGATCCAAAACGGAGCAGCTCATGTTTTAGGAACAGTGGTAATGAGGCTACATTTATTCATGTCTGGTGGGAGTGTTCGGAAGTCATAAGACTATGGGAAGAAACATGCTTACTAGCTTCTAAAATGTTTAAGATTCAGATTTCTGCTAATATAGAAAACTGCATGCTGGGGGTTCCGCATTTCTGTCTCTGGCCCACCCAAAATAGGCTATTAAAGTTCATCATGTTGGCCACAAAGAACCAAATAGCCATGGAAATCGGATACCCTACACTTTCAGGTGGTTAAAAATAAATTCAACTTTATCCTTATAAATGAACGCCTTACCCATTTAGTAGACAACTCCATTGATACATTTTGAGATATATGGTCTCCGTGGCTGCAATTAAGGGATAGCATATCATCTGGAGACAATTAAAGAAATTTAGGTCCGGAATAGGGGCTCCTCTAAATGGGAGAGGATATTCTCAAGAGAACGGGATGGATGGAGGTGTGTGTGGATCCTTAGAAAGGGGGAGGACTGAGGTAAGTGCTATATTTTATATCATATTTATGTAAAAAAGGAGGATGTTTGGGGACCTTTCCCTTTCCCAACATGTTAAATGTTAAAACTGGTTATTTATTTTCCCAATTATAGTCGGATTCAAGACTTAAAGGGAATCAACTTAAAACAAACTAAATTAAAGCTATATTAATAACTGAAAATAAAAAAATATATATATTTTTAGGCTACAGGTACAACCAAATCCAGATAACATACTAGCCCTGGATATGGTATAAGCTCCAAGATTATGGAATGGAAAGGGGTAAACTGAGTATTAATAGAGATAAGGTAACTCGGTGATGTATTAACATGTATGGATATATATGTAACATGAAAATGGTTGTTTGAATATGATATATTACCTGACCTAATAAAATATTTTTTGAAAGAAAAAATACACATAGCTAGTAGTTGGAAAACCCCAAATTAAAACTTTCAGGAATTAATAAAAAAAAATCAACTATTTACTGCTCAACGAGAGATTTAACCATGTAGTCTTGGATAGAATCACCCAGTTCCAGACATTTTGGGATCCCTGGATAACATCCTCATTTAGTGCCCCCCTAATATAATAAAACATTTGTTAATGGTTGAAGCAACTCGGGGGGAAGGACCAGAGTGGGCGAGCCCTGGAGGAGACCCTTCAGAAGCAACCGGCGGCAAAATCATCCGAGGAAAGGAGAGGTCGCCTACTGAAGCCTGCCCTAGGGTAACCCATGGGCGATTAAGCAGGTTAGATATTGTAAATAATAAGCTACTGCTGGAGTGATGATAGATAATAGGACTTTGATGTTAACTGCTGATATACTCTTTACTATTGTCTGTTTTACCATGGTTAGGTTTCTCTTAAAAATTGCAATCACAGTAAAAAAAAGAAAATGTATTAACCAAAAAAGTAAAAGTATGAAGGCTTAGCCACCTAATTTTAACAAAATGTCTTCATTGTAAATATGTATTTTTGCACAACTGTTGTGTTATGCAAGACTGTTCAATATGATTTATTTTTCATTAAATGCCGTACGCCTTCTGACATAAAAATTGAAATTCAAAAATTAGGTATTGTTGCAGTCGCTGCTGTTGCAGCGGCCAGAAAAATTGACCTTTGTTCCCCAGGCAGAAAGTGCCATAAAACATTGCGTCTTCTTGAACCCTAGTTGGTGGCGGATAAATCACGCAAGTCATCCGGCATTCACAGATAACATACAGCAGCGTGTGGACCATTTTTAGCCGAAGGCAGCTCATCTCATCAGGTCTTTTTCAGTCGAATGTATCGCCCAGTGTCAGTCCCTTCGGGATCCATCCCTCATTCATCTTTATAAAGGTGAGGCAATCTAGACTTTTTTGCCCTAGGTGACTTCTCTTCTCGGTGACAAAACCTCCTGCTGCACTGAAGGTCCTTTCTGACAGGACACTTGAAGCGGGGCAGGCCAGAAGTTCAATTGCAAATTGGGATAGCTCAGGCCACAGGTCTAGCCTGCATACCCAGTAGTCAAGGGGTTCATCGCTCCTCAGAGTGTCGATATCTGCAGTTAAGGCAAGGTAGTCTGCTACCTGTCGGTCAAGTCGTTCTCTGAGGGTGGATCCCGAAGGGCTGATGCGATGCGTAGGACTGAAAAAGGTCTGCATGTCCTCCATCAATAACACGTCTTTTAAACGTCCTGTCCTTGCCGGCGTGGTCATGGGAGGTGGATTACTTTCACCTCTTCCCCTGTTATATTGCCCTTGTGCTGTGACATCACCCTTATATGCTGTGTAAAGCATACTTGTTAATTTGTTTTGGACCTGCTGCATCCTTTCTGACTTGCGGTAATTTGGTAACAAATCAGGCACTTTCTGCTTATACCGGGGGTCTAGTAGCGTGCACACCCAGTACAGGTCATTCCCCTTCAGCCTTATTATACGAGGGTCCTGCGACAGGCACGACAGCATGAAAGACCCCATTTGCACAAGGTTGGATGCCGAGCTAGTCATGTCCCGTTCCTCGTCCTCAGTGATCTCGCTGAAGATATGTTCTTCCCCCCAGCCACGTACAACACCCCCACGGGTACCAGATAGGTGACAACGAGCACCCTAGGATGCCTGTTGTGATTGGTCTTCCTCCTCCCCATCAAAGCCACATTCCTCCTCTGACTCCTCTTCCTCACAATCCTCTTCCAGCGTTGCCGCAGGTCCAGCAAGCGATGCTGATAAGGCTGTTTCTGGTGGTGATGGTGACCACAACTCTTCCTCTTCCTCGTCACATTCATCTACGGCCTGATCCAGCACTCTTCGCAGGGCACGCTCCAGGAATAAAACAAATGGTATGATGTCGCTGATGGTGCGACTGACAAGGTTTGTCACCTCCTCAAAAGTACGCATGAGCCTACAGGCATTGCGCATGAGCGTCCAGTAACGTGGCAAAAAAATCCCCAGCTCCGCAGAGGCTGTCCTAGCACCCTGGTCATACAAATACTCGTTAATTGCTTTTTCTTGTTGGAGCAGGCAGTCGAACATTAGGAGTGTTGAATTCCAACGTGTGGGGCTGTCACAAATCAAGCGCCTCACTGGCATGTTGTTTCTCCGCTGGATATCTGAAAAGTGCGCCATGGCCGTGTAGGAACGCCTGAAATGGCCACACACCTTTCTGGCCTGCTTCAGGACATCCTGTAAGCCTGGATACTTATGGACAAAGCGTTGTACGATCAGATTACACACATGTGCCATGCACGGCACATGCGTCAACTTGCCCAAATTCAATGCCGCCAACAAATTTCTTCCGTTGTCACAAACCACTTTGCCAATCTCTAGTTGGTGCGGAGTCAGCCATTGATCCACCTGTGCGTTCAGGGCGGACAGGAGTGCTGGCCCGGTGTGACTCTCTGCTTTGAGGCAAGTCAACCCCAAGACGGCATGACACTGCCGTATCCGTGATGTGGAATAGTATCTGGGGAGCTGGGGGGGTGCTGTTGATGTGGAGCAAGACGCAGCAGCAGAAGAGGACTCAGCTGAGGAGGTTATGGAAGAGGATGGAGTAGGAGGAGTAGAGGAGGTGGCAGCAGGCCTGCCTGCAAGTCGTGGAGGTGTCACCAACTCCTCTGCAGAGCCACGCATTCAATTCTTGGCAGGCATCAGCAGGTTTGCCCAATGCGCAGTGTAGGTGATATACCTGCCCTGACCATGCTTTGCAGACCAGGTATCAGTGGTCAGATGGACCCTTGCCCCAACACTGTTTGCCAGAGATGCCATTACTTCCTTTTGCACAATCGAGTACAGGTTGGCCTCAGACTCCACCAGCTTGAATGGTAAAAGCTGGCGGGCCAAGAGTTCAGACAATCCAGCTGTCAGACGCCGGGCAAGGGGGTGACTTTGTGGCATTGGCTTCTTACGCTCAAACATGCCCTTGCCAGACACCTGACTGTGGGGAGATGAGCAGGAACAGCAAGAGGCGAGATACGGAGTGGTGGATAGTTGAGGGGGCAAGGAGGACAGCAGTGGTTGACGTGGATGAAGATGCTGGACCAGGAGGAGGATGGCGGCTTTGAGTTTGTGTGCTGCTTGTACTCATGTGTTGATCCCATTGGCGTTTGTGATGTGACATCATGTGCCTTCGCAAAGCAGTTGTACCTAGGTGGGTGTTGGACTTCCCACGACTCAGTTTCTTTTGGCACAGGTTGCAAATGGCATCGCTGTTGTCAGAGGCAGACACACAAAAAAAATGCCACACTGCTGAGCTCGGCAGTGATGGCATTCTGGTGGTGGCAACAGCATGAGTTGATTGGCGTGCTGTCTGGCTGACCCCGGGTGCTGATGCATGCTGTCTGACTGTGCCACTAGCTCGTTGCGATGACCTCCCTCTGCTTCCAACTCATCTTCTCATCCTCTCTGTCTCCTCATCTGAACTTTCCCCCTGTTCTTCTTCTCTTCTAGCGGGCACCCACGTGACATCCACGGACGCATCATCATCACCCGCCTCACTTGTATATGACAACTGAACAAAGGAAGCAGCAGCGGGTACATCATCATCATCATCACATCGTTCGTACATGTGTGTAATGCTGCCTGACTGAGACATATCCCTGTTATCTACATCCTCTGGCAATAATGGTTGTGCATCACTCATTTCTTCAAACTGATGTGTAAATAACTCTTCTGACTGATCAATTGAATTGGCTGTGGTAC